>BLXT01001140.1:18310-32591 GCA_019648995.1 Plakobranchus ocellatus
CCCCCCCCCCCCCTTTTTTTTTTTGCTCTATAATTTGTTTTTCTCACAATTCGACATTCTTTTAATTCGACATGTGTGGCCTGGTCCCTTTGATGTCGAATTATCAGGTATGCGCTGTAAATGAAACCATTTAAATCAAATGATTATAAATGTGTATTTGTCACGTTTTAGTGCTCACATGAAAATTGAATGCTAAATGTAGCCAAAAAGGTCTAATTGTCCTAAAATGTAGTTTTTCTAATTTCCTGCATAAATTTTAAAATGTTTGTAACAACTTAGTCCATGACCAAGTGCAAACATTTAAATTTACAATATGTGTCCTGTCCCTCAAACTGAGAAAGTTTTCTGTGGGAATTTATTTGCTTCAAACATCTCTAAAGACTTTGTCATATGAATCTGTTTATAAAATGCCTGCTCATAATGAGTTTAAATTAGATGTTAAAAAACACTATGAGTGAAAATGGATCTTTAGTTTTTTTTTATTTTTTTATTTCGTATATGGCTTAGAACCAACATAGAATAAATACAGTTTTCACTATCTTAAAGCTCACAGAAAGAGATTTCAGGCTGCTAAATTGGAAATTCCAACTCTTTTAGCTGGTCCTGAAAAAAATTATTTAGCACCGGAGTTTTTTTCATATTATTCTTAAAAGGGAAAAACCTGTAAGTGTTTGATATCACTATCAGTTAACATCAATGAAATATATGCGCTCTCTTGGATGCAATAGACCCACTCTTTCGTGGCAGTTTTTGATGGAAAATAACGCATTTTGTGAGGGGTAGAACATTATAAATTCCCTGCTGAAACTTCTCAACTGTAAATTATTTAAATTTGTGAATGATCCTCTTTACTAATATTGTTCACTGAAAATACTTGTTTCGAATGAAGGCAATTTTTGACTGAATCAGCATTCACGTTGTAACATATATCAATTTTTTTCTTACCACCGCAAAATTAATTGGACATTTTGCAGCTGGAAAAGATACACAAAAATACTGGCATAGCTAATTTTGTACTAACCACAAAAATTTTATTACATTTTCCTATCTTACTATACAATGTTTTCCTTGAGTGTGGGAGATTTGAACTCTGCCAAAAGCACTCTTAAAAAATGCATTACTGATAAGAACTGACTTTTCCAGAGCCTCGTTTGCTCTAAAACTTTTTCAATTTGTGGTGGCATGGCACACAAAATAATTGAAAATAAAATTGTATTTTTATCCTGTGATATGGAACAAAAAAAAAATCTTAAAAGTGAACACATTTTTTTATGTACATATATATGATCAATTTGATTGTAATTTATAATTTTATATTTATTATGATTATCAAAATTGAAATTCAGAATTGACATTTTTCACTATTTAAGTGCCACTTAAAATTTTCTCATACTTTTTCATAAAAAAATTATGATATGCCATGTTAAATTTCATTTCATTGCTTGGCACACCAAAGTAATTAGTACTTTAGCATACTTTCTTTCGTGTACAAGTTGCTTGATATGATTTACAAACAGGAATTAATTCAGAATCAGTTTTGTACGAGAAAATGTAATCGCATTATCTTATTCCTCTCGTGCAATTTTTTTTTTTAATGCTATGAGATGACATGAACCAAAACAAAAGTAATTAACATTCATAAAACGGAAGCTCATCTCCTTTTTTTCCCTGACACAAAACCTTGAAGACATCGCAAACATTTTATAAGTATGTATGACTTTCATCTAAGAAGGCTTTGTGCATTTGTTTTATGTTGTAATTTATTAAAGTTGTGAGACCATTATGAATGGGTCATGTTTACACATGTTATAAACAAACTTATAAATGTCTTGATGAAAAGTTAATTCATTGTAGGCATATATTATGTTTTTCTTTCTTGTCCCTAAGTTGCTTTAAAACAAATACTGGCACTAAAAATTATATTTTCATTCTGTGATTATCTTTTTATCCCCTTTTTTTTTTTTTTTTTTTTAATATTGTGCCCTTTTATGCATGAGAGCAATGAACACCACTTTACATAACAGTAGAGCAGGGCAATCTAGCTGTTGTTTGAACAGGTGATTGTGAGACACTTTTTTGAAGATATCCTGACCAAGACTGACACTTGACAGTAAATAAAATATTGTGTGTGTGTGTTTGCCTTGACCTGCGTTGCAAGCTAAGAAATTTGGAGATTGCTATATGTATCCTTTCCACACACTGCAAGTTATTTGGAGTGTATTCCTCCCTCTGCAAATTATAACTTGATTAATTTACAAATGAATATTATTCATATATGTACATACACTATTGAATTGTAGTGAGCTTTATTTAGCTCACCATCATATTGAAAGCTACCTATATTTGTTGAACTTACATGTAGTTCTCACAGATTTTTGTACTGTAATAGATGACTTCATCCTCTCCTTGCCCTGTTGAATGTCTAACATAAGAAAAAGAATGTGAAAGACTCCTGTAACGAATGTGAATCTATGAAAGCCACTTTACTTATTGAAGTGTTATTTATTTGCCATGTTAGTTAAGGTAGTTAATCTACTGAGTAATGCCTGTTTTCTTATGTCTCAATATGTACTACTGTATATCTAAACTTTCCTGTGAATTGGCCTGAATTCATATGTTTATTAACTTAACTTCACCTTGTTTTTAAAATTGTGTTACTATGAACTTTATTTTTTTTTGTACTTTCATCCTTGTGTTTGTTTTCACGTAATAAAAGATTATTGTTTATTTTATATATTCTCTCATTCTTTGTTTGTTTGTTGTTTTTTTTTTATAGTCAAATCGTCTCTCCAGTTTATAACCTTGACAGTTATTAACATCTGAAAGATTTCTGATCATGCACACAAAGTGATATTCCAAAATATTATTTTAATGACAAAATGAAGGCAACTTCAGTCAATTTTGAACAATTTGAAGCTTACCTAAAAATTTTGTGTCCTTTCAATATAGCTTTATTTGACTTTAAGTTTACAATTTTTAAACTATAGTATAAGTTGACTTGTTTATTGCCGTTGCATGCTTGGCACTGGATTTATCAGGGTTAGAAAAAGAATGGTGTTTACATGTCTAGTTTTGAAAAAAAAAATTACTTTTGATTATCAATAAGCGAAAAATGTAAAATAAATTTTTTTCATCATTTGCACTTTAAATGACATCTCACGCTACACAAGTTAAATACAAAATGACAATGAAATTCACATACATAAGAATTTCCTTGCAGCAAAAAAAGCTGGTTTTTTTTTTCCAATTCCTGAAATGGATTTACCTCATTTTGTAAATTTGTTGACAAAGCCTTTGCATAGCCTATTTATTTAAAAAAGTAAGATTTGGGAGAGATTAAATAGAAGTCTTTGAAATCATTTAAAATTTATGAAGGATGTTCTCTAAGATTCACTTGCAATTTAGCTTATTTTGTGCTGTCTCTCTACAAAAATGCCATTTTTTAATCTTGAATACCAAACAATTTTTTTTCTTTAAAATTTATGGGGTTTTTTCTCGACGAAAAAGTTTAAGTTTTTTTTTTTTAAGTTTAGACTGAATTATGTCAAAAACAAATTTTTTTCTTTTTTAATATATATGAGATATTTTTAATAGAAATAAAGGAAGTGTAAAAATCTCTCCAAAATTATAATTTATTAAGTCTCAAGAACTTCGTGAGGCAGGCTGTGCTTTGACTGTATAAAGGGTTAAGTCTTTGCTTTTTTGTATTACTTACCCCACTCCTGGGTTCTCTGCTTGCTTTATTGGCAGCTATAGTCTTATAACTTATGACATTAGAGCAGTGCTTTACACATAATCTATAAAAAAAATATCTTAACCCTATCCGTATGAGGTGTTTTATTATCATATCCGTACCTTGGGTATAACTGAATGCCCCCACATTTTAATTAATAGCAATTTAGTCTAATCCATACATGTGGGGTAACTGCGTGCCCCCATACCGTATGGTAAGAAAATTGCTATATACCTATCCATACGTCAGGATTAACAAAATCACCCAATACTTTACATATTAAAAAATAATGGAGGGTTTCGGAAATGATCTCAGGTTAATTCAATATTGATTTTCTTTCAATTATTATTATGTAATCATATGTCAAATCGAATTTTTGAGGAATACTTATAAGCTGAAAGAAGAATTTCCATTTTAAGTATTTAAAAAAAAAAAAAAAAACAAAAAAACAAGCCTTGGGGTAACAAAATTACCCCACACATACGGATAGGGTTAATGTGGCACATATATATGTGTGTGATGGCTGAAAATTTGTCTTGAATATTTAAAGTAAGGTGGAGATTTGCTCGCAATACTACATACAATATTAAGATCTTCGAATTAAAATGATAAGAACTAAACAAAATGCAAGCTTGACGGACGGAAACCACCAAAGATGTTGAATCCACAATAAAAAATAACAATATCAGAGTCTAGATTCAGGTGAAAGCCCTATTTTATTCTCTTATTGTACAGCATGTACAACAGTTTTACTTTTAGCACAGAATTATTGGGCTTTAATCTGATAATAAATATATATGTCAATTAATCAGTTTGAACAGATGCATAATATTATATTAAAATAACAATAGAAATCAATATTTCTTCAGGAATTCTGAACAGAACAATTGTAGTTTTATAAAAAAATCTTTGTGAAGGGTCACCACAAAATGAAATATTTTGGAGCAGGAACAAGTGTAACTAAAAAGATACCAATGACATTCTCCATTTTTTACGACCAAATTCTATCATAACCTTTGTGGGTTTTTGTTTTGTTTTTTCTTGTAATATAGTTTTAATTTTTGTGTATATAATCTGTCCACAGCAAAGCAATCTCTGACTCTGAGGCCCTCTGTCAGTCAAAGAAAATCTGTTTTGGTGATTTCATTCTTGCACAGCCATCAAGAATTGAACAATTCTGCTCAGTTTGAACACAATTTTTTTTTTCTGGGGGGGAGGGGGGAAGGGGGGGAGTTGTCCAAGCATTACAAAATAAAAAAAAATATCAATACTCTAGCAAGACTTCAAATTGGGTGTTCTGAGAGGAAAGAAATCTCTATGACATCCACACATCTTTTCTTCCAAGAGTTGTCTTAAAAATATTAAGGGTAGCTATCTGCCACTGCTATATTACATTACTTTTTTCGTCGTTCACTCTGAAAGTTGTAAAATTATCTCTCTCTCTCTTACACACACACATATGATATAGTTTGATAGTAACTGAGAAAGAACAAAAGGCTAAATTTACAGAAGGAACTGTATCCGCACAATTTTCTCATTACTGGGTAAGTCATGTTTCCCTGTAAAGTGTAAGACAAATAGGCATATACATAATAAACTATTCAAAGCAATAAGCACAAAGCAGGTATGAAAAACATTATCATCAGTAATTCAATTATATTAGTCAATGAGCATTATCATGCTGCAATTATAAAAAAAAAAATACATGCCGTTGCATATTATTATGTAAAGAGGGCTTGAGTTACAAGACTAATTATCATGAATTAAAAACATTTGTCTCAGAACAGTGATAAAGCAAATGGCTCTAATCAAAAAAGAAAAAAAACCAAACAATTAACTGGTTCCACATTAAAGACCTCAGGTATAATAGTGCCAGAGTCATTTTTAAATGTATAGCAGTTTCAGAAAATTAGTCAGAGAGCTAACTTTCATTAGCTTTGCAACTCTGAATCAATCTATGGACTATTGATTCACACAACCCCTTTCCTGCCTCCACAATGAAATACAGTTTATTTTTACTGCTACAAAATATTCAATGGCCGGTCTCTCAGAGTCGGTTTTGACTACAGTAAGTTTAATTTTTTGTGACTGCTATACTTATGAACATGCTCAATGGCTAAGGTATATAAATAATACAGACATGACATACTCTCGCTAAATAGTACTTATCTTTTCCACTAAGAGCTACATATGGTTTTGAATAACACATCTTACAGGAGAAACTCACTTTCTGATACCGTACTAGTTTTATATGAGGAAAACAGATAAAGACTTTTCCGAGCTCACTGATGGTGATACAGTCAAAAAGATTAATGCTGTACTGACCTATCCATCTCACTACAGTCCAGCTGTGAAATGTGACTGGAAGGATATCGAAACACGCCTAGCAAAAACCAGAGGGTGAACTTCACTTATAATTCTCATAAACTGATTAATGGATTGTCCTTCATTGGTGGAAGTGTTTTCCTTTTCATTCCCAATAAATTTCTTTTTTAAAATCGTATTCAATTTATGCTGGCTTTTCAAATACTGCTCTCACTATCATGCAAATCTATTATTAGAGAAAAAAAATACATTGCTGCATTCAAATGCACAGGGCAATCCTACAAGGAATGGCAGTTTCAATTCAAGCTTTGCTTTAAAGGAAAATCGATGGCACATCAACATAGTGACTATTGCTTTGCATTGATTATACTATTTGTGACTTGACCAGATCCATACGAAATGCTGGCATCAGGCACGACAATAAAGATTCAGGTAAGACCCCACCCTCACCACTGGTAGTTTGAATTAAGGCTGTAAGACTCCTGCACACATACACATAAACACTAGCTCTCCTAAATGTTCGATGATTCAGATTATACTCAGAGATCACAATTTCCACTAATTATTTAACATCAAGGACAAGGTCTTAAAGTTCAGATAACATATAAAATTTCCTAACAAATTGTCTTATTCTGAAACAATTAACTTCCTCTTTCCCAATTACATAGACAACGATAAAAATTTTTCTTAGAAGTCTTTCTGCGATTTCATGATAGAAGGTGCAACTTACATATAAAAAAATTGTAAACATATCAGTAAGTAAGAAATAAAAATACTGATAAATAATTTGAGCCTGACAAAATCAATAGATTCCAGGATAGCCCAAAAAAACCAAAATCTATTTTTAAAAGAGTGGACAAAGAAACATTGAAACATCCCATCTAGATCTAAATTTGGTCAAATTCCACTGATTGTCCATACTAACCAAGTAAATCCACTTAAATAAGCCTAACGGAAAAAAAAAAACTTTTTTATGCTTAAAAGTCTAAAGTGCTTTTTAAATGTAATTTCTGAAAATAAGCATACCATACTGCTTAGAACTCTAGCTTGTCTACGGCTTTGGCAAAGTGAATACCGAACATATTTTGAGATCCGCAGGGATCCTTCTACAGCTTCAAAATCGGTGCCCTGGCCTGGCACAGGGCATGAAAGCCTGACATCACCTTCTTGTGGCCTGGCTATACAAAAACCAAACCGCCCTTCCTCATTTTATTGTTAGGGGGCTATAAATAGATTGGGCTTCACTACTTTATCTAGAACATTTCTATGGGAGATAACTGTTTAAAAGCTTCAGAGAATATGAAAATTATTTTACAATAAAGATGATATCAATTACTGGTGAAAAATCTTTACTGCCCATGTAAGACTAAGATCAAATTCAACAAATAAAAGGCTCCTAAAACTGTTGGAAAAAAAAAAAACAATGCCATAATAACTGAAAAACACTTGAGCATTAAATCATAAAAAAGTAAGGTTATCAATTGCTTAGCTAAGGCTATGATAAGCCAAATTAAAACACAAAACACTCAAGTGGTAATCTGGTATATTTTTCCTGGATATGGACAAGCAGGTTATTGCGTATATCTCCCCATTACCATCAGCAACAAAATAAAAAATTAAAAATCAATAAAACCAACAGCAACAAAAGAGCAAAGAAAATAAATATCAATCAATCATATATTACACACATGAGATATTTTAGCATTGACGATATATTTCATAAATATGATAAAATGGTGAATACGTTAAAGGAGTACAGTGAATTTTTGTACAATCTTTCTAAAAATTTAGCAAAAGCATTAGCAGTCACATTTACATTCATTACAACCATTTTGTCTTTGACAAAACAACAAGATTTTCACTACACTTTAATGTACAGATTCAAACAATGCATATTATCCCACAGAATGTGTAATTAATGTGCATCTAGATAAATAGTTATGAGCCATGACAAATCTTGCTCCAATTTTGAACATGCTGGTAAAAATCTGGGTATAATACAACAGGAGGCAACAGGAAAAATACAGCCATAGCTCACCTCATGATTTCAATACAGATCAAATCTTGTGACAGATTATTCTTGGAGTTAAATAAAAAAAAAAATTAAAGCCATTTACTAAGTCCATAATTGGAGAGTTTATGGTCCCAGGCAAAATTCCCCATTTTATTTTGCATTTGGAGTAATTCTGAGTGGTAGAAGGAAGCTAGCAGGCTGAGCAAATGAGAAGAGAGTGAATTCACTGACAATGAGTGCAATGTCAGATATATTTCAGTTCTGATCTTGCCAAAAAAAAAAGAAATTAATTGTCTTAAGACCAGCCCAAACGAGTCCAAAGTCCTATTTTGAACATTACAAATGAATGATTCAGCCAGAAACAGCTTTTGATAAGCTTTTCAAAGGTAACAACTGGATAGTGATATTGTAATTTTATGCTAACATAGTGACTTTTCAGGTCTTGATAGGAGAGCATTAAAGAAGACATGAAGAAAAAAAAAACGATCCTTAAAGTCTCTCTTCTTAAAAGTGTTTCATGTAACATCCAACTTATTGGTACAAATCTCATGCAATAATCATTGTATCTGTAAAAATGTCTCTTGGACAGAGCTCTTGGAATGACCTTATATTATTTTACAAGCAAGACAGCCCTTTTCTTTTCAGACACAAGGCAGAACACATTCAAAGCTTTTGATACATGTCACACAACTATAAGGACCCAAGAAACAAAGCAGCTGCTGCTACAATTGGTACTTAACAATTTCATGAAGAAACATCGGTGAAACTTGATTATTCACAGGAACACTACCATACCACTCGCTACTAAATAAATATATTTCAGTAAGCTTTTTTTTTTCTCCTTTTCTTTATCTCTAATTTTAAGGCCTAAAAACTTATGTGCAAAATATTTTCTGCATATAATCTTTTATGATCAAAACAGTGAAATTAATGCAAATTCGTTTATGAAGGCGAAAGCAAAGATATATCAGGTGAGACATACCTGTATAGAAATTTTTCTTTTAAATGAAAAGGTGTTTGAAAAACAAATTTTAAAAAAGAAATTTTAATTCAATTTTCTATTTTTTTTTTCTTTCATGATTGATTTTACCAACATGAAATAAGTGTATTATTCACTACTTATAGGTTAAAAAAATGATCTGGTATGAAGTGACACATTTCTTCACTTATCAGATCGTCAATGCAGGACATATAACTTCTAATAATAAAAAAAAAAAATTAACAAGATAATAAAAAAAAAATAAAGAAAATAAATAAAAGTGGTCTTTTTTTCCTCTCAAGCATCATGATAGCCTTGGATTCTCTCTCTACAGAATGGACAGGCTCTGCTGTTTCGTGAGATGATCCTGATCACGCAAGTCTCACACATGCTGCGGTGGCCGCAGGGATGGAGTTTGATAAGGAGCTGGGTCTCCATACATATAGAACACTCCTCCGGCTCAGCTTGTGGCTGTGCATTCTGAGCCTCAGGTCGTGGCGTCCTGCGTCGAGCTGTGGTGCCATTTCTGTGTCCTCGATTTCCACCTACAAAGTTTAAGGAAAGTAAATAAACACCTTATCAATAAACACCCACTTGAACTTTGAAGAATGATATGGTGTAAGTAACAAATTGCTACATGTATTAATATCACACATGCATTAAGCGGGGGAGCTACACCTCAGACCTAATTTCTAAAGTAATTCTAATAGATGCATAAAACTTTATTCATACGATCTTTATGTAATGTATATGCAAAATCTACTGTCAAAAAAATTTATTTTTACAAGGTTGCTATGGCAGTGGCAGCCATCTTCGATTTTGGAGTATTTTTTTCAATCACTAAAACTCACATAGTTGTGGACAGATTAACTTCAAATTTGGTTGACATAATCTAGAGATGGGCTTTTACAAATGATTAGCGAGCTTTTTTGATATTTTACGACATACTGAGAAAAGAAAAAATTAAAATATTTCTATTTGAAATTTCTAATTTTGAACCTTTCCTGATTTTTTTTTTCAAAAATAAAAATATTCACACCATATTGAAAAACTGCTCTAATCGATTGTTCATCACATGTTTCTGAACAATGACACCAAGTTTTGACCAAATCCACCCACAAGTAGCAAAGTTTTAGTGAAAAATATAAAAAAATTTTAAATTCTGAGAAAATCTATGAAACCCATTTATAAGGGAAATTCAATTGCCATGTTATGTTTGAAAATCCTTTTAACTAAAAACCACTTTTTTTCTGAACATGTCAAAGTTTATTTCCTAAAGGTATCTAAAAAAAAAAAATTGTGGCAAAAAATAAAAAGCAATGTGACAGAGAAAAATAAGGAAAAAAAATTAATGGACAGGGTGCCCCCCCCAAATTAAGTTTTGAATATTTTAATTTTGTTTTGCTTTGTTTTTCAAGGGCAGGGCAGCCTAAAGCACAAACCAACAAACACAGAGATCTTCACTTACATAGGCATCACATACATTGATGTTTGTAACATACCAATAACTCTATTTTAGTTTAGATATATACATTGCTCTTTGGTTTTTACTGTTAAATATGTCATAAATAAATTGGAATAGAGAGTTGTTCATTAAGTTTTAGATTTCATTTTGGTAACTTTAAAAAATAATTAAATTAGGTTTAAATTCATTTGTATAAATTGGTTTGATATAAACGGTGCAAAAGGAGTAAACATACACAACATATCTTTTTCAATTGCAATTTGTGAACTTGTCCCACTGCATGAAATTGTCTTCTCAGAAGACAATACATTTAGGTGTAAAAATTGGCTTTGTAAAAAAAGAAAATGTGAAAAACTTATACTGGTCATAATTAAAGTTTAAAAAATTGTCTTAGCTTTAAGTCTTAAAACCGATGAAGGACAATCAAACAAATAATTTGACATGTAATGAATTACATGATTTAGATCAAGAGATTGTTTGAGAAAATGTTAGAGTTATGGTCCATGTAAGGGCTCATAATGCTGTTGTTTTATATTTCTCCTGGGGGCTATCAGATCTAATTAACTCAGGTGATGAATCATGACATGCCAGAGGCAAATTCATAAAATCTCCTAGACATAGAGAGGGTTATTGGTCACCTCACAAACTAAATTCCTACTTCCAACATTGTAGCAAGAGGCCCTGTGGCAGCTTCACTATTAACATTTCACTACTTCATAAGTTAACTGACCAAGATCAACGCTTTACACCTGAGTGCTTCTTATGCTGTCTTTTTTTTTTTTCTTTTCTCTTGATATTATACAATACCATTGCTGAAACTTTTCACAAAAGGATAAAAACAGGAAAAGCTCATTTTTTTTAAAGAGTATAAGTTTTGAAGATAAAATAAAATTTTCCCTTCACTAAGATGTCGTCAGAAAAAAAAATGACAATTTAAAACAAAACAAAACAAAAAGAAGTATAAATAGAATCCTACACCATAAATAAAAACAAGTGTTTCAGTATTATCAATAATTTTCATATTTTAAACACATTTTTAATGAAATTTTGAAGTATTGATCAATGCAAAAAAAGAGCGATGAAAATGCTCCTTTACGAGTAGCCAGCTCAATTAAATCTCTAGCCAAAAGGGCCAGTCTTGACCTAAAACTGACCTAACCTGCTGTTGTTAAAATGAGTTTTCCCTGTGGGAACTAAGTGGGATTTAAAAGTCAGAATTTTAGCTGTGTTTTATACTTCTTAAAGCTTAAAAGAAAAAAAAATCAAACAAAAACATTTATCATGCCTAGAGGTCTGCTGCGATCTGGACTGCTGTTTCGTCTATTGCCTCCACCATGTGGCTCTTCCTCCGTCTTACGTTTGAACATGTAGTAGGCTGCACACCCAATAGCAACAATAGCAGGCACCGCAATTCGCACCAAAATAGCTAGAGACATTGTGTAGTGTTCCTCTCACTAGGATCAATCGTCCTCTGAGGTGTTCCCCTGTCATATGAGGATAAATTTAAAAACAACAAGGAATGATTTAAAAAGAAGAGATGGTTGAAATATACACGACTGCCCCTTTAGTGACACATATAATATTAAGAACAAAATTTAAGCTCTGAAAACAGCAAGTCTTAAGAAAATCCAAAACAATTGCATTTTAAACAATTAAAATTTCACATAGGCCAAAACTGAATTTAAGAGCATGTGAAGGGGAACACTGAATATACTAAATCTATGTCAATATATAATGCTATCCATTTAAAAAAAATGACCTTCAATTAAAAGTGTTCAAGCTAAATTTGACACAATAGGCAGCTCAAGGCACATATAAAATAAGATTGTAAAGCTCCATTTCCCTGCATATGGGCTGGTCTGACCACCAATGAACTCCTTGAAGAACACTTTTTTTAGAGTAGGTCTTTTGTGAAAACTGGGGTTTTAATTTTTTTTGTTGCTAAGAATGGTTTTGGTATGTAAACAATTTGTTGCTGCATAAAGGCCGCCTGTAAAATTAGGTCTTTCATGAATTTTTTTAGGGTTACTTATGTATTTATCACCTTTGTCCCAAAGGTACTTTTTATTTCTTTCCCACCTCTTAGTTATAAATATGTTTGCTTGGGCTGAAGAAGGCAGCGGAACAACCCTCAGGCTCTAAAACTTTCACAGTTCACTGCTTAAATTTTACATTACTTTTCTGTCTTAGCCTAAGTTTTTGGCACATTCTAAATATGCTGCTGACTAGACATCAACAATGTTAAACATGTTCAGTCCTCCCTCCATTGTTTCATTATTAGCATGAGTGCATTTTTTTCTGTTGTATATGCACACTTCCCTTGAATTTCTCCACTGTTTTATTAATTTTTTAATAAATGTGGCTTTAGCTTGATGAGCTAGGCCTGAAACAGCTTGATTCAGAATCAGAGATTTCTATCTCCGTAGGCGTAGTGAAGGTCAGGACTGACTCCTAGGTCCAGATCTAGATCTAGAATTTTAAATGTCAAGGATTACCTAAGAATATTTTCATAATTTAAGATTGAAACAACTTAAACATAACTACTATGAAGTAAATACATGGTGAAAATGGTTTAGATCAAGAATCTACATAATCATACACTAGATATAGATCTATGCTTTGTTTAAGGTCATGTAGGCCTGGTAGCTCTGTTGATCATTGTGGTTCTTCTTTAAGCAAACTCATCCTCATATGAACTGGCATTCTCACAGACAAAATAATCTACTATGAACTGATTAAGCTGATTATGGGCTGTATTCTTTTCATTAAGAAGAGCAGTAACATTTTTTTTTTTTTTTAAATTAGATCTAGGCCTAGATAATGCCTACATATTGTTGCCGCTAAACAAGCCCTTAGAAACGGAGCATAACTCTCAATTAAAATTAATTTAAAAAAAATTATCCTAGTAAGAAAAGACTTTTGCAACTTGTAATAAAAAGATAAAAGTTGCTTGATGTGATAAAGGTATAAATATGTATAAATTTATTTGAATGTGCAAATTAGAGGGGTAGATAACACAGTAAGAAAAGACTTTTTCAACTTTTGATAAAAAGATAAAAGTTCCTTATAAAGGTAAAAATGTATAAATTTATTTTAATGGATGTGGAAATTAGTAGGGTAGATGACCTATACAATACAATGACTTAATTCGCAGGAAATCCACTTTTTCCACGAAAAAAGGACAAAACATAACGTCAAAAAAGCTTTTAAAAACACTTTTATGCAAAGAATTAGATAATAACCTTTTGGGAATGCTAAATTAATAGTTCAAGATTGATTTTAAACAATGTTAATTTTGCTGGATATCAACCTCATATCACTTTTTTGCCTGTAGTTCAAAATAGAGCTCAGTGACATATAAGTCATTATATGTGCCTTGTTTTTGCTGAACGCATCAAATTTAAAGATGTGAGAGGCTTAGAAAGCCAAAACATAACCCTGATTATACCAGTTATTAGACTAGTAAAAAAATATTAAGGGAAAAAACTTAACAATATCATCTTTAACTTACAAGGGAATGTATAAATGTCCCTGCACTTTGCTTTAATCAGTTTAAAATTTCTGCTCTGCTTTTTTAAAAAATCAATTTATTCATCATTTTCAATCACATGGAAGATCTTTGTTTTTTCACAAGTTCAGTTGGCCCCTACTTTGCACAAAAATTTTAGGAAAAAGTATCACTAAACTTTCCATGGCACTTTTGAAAGTATTAGCAGTAGTAGTAGCAGTAGCAGTAGTAGTAGAGTAGTAGTAGTAGTAGTAGTA
>BLXT01001140.1:32635-47063 GCA_019648995.1 Plakobranchus ocellatus
GTAGTAGTAGTAGTAGTAGTAGTAGTAGTAGTAGTAGTAGTTACAAATAATAGTAGATGATATTAATACTAGTGGTAGTATAGGGAATGACTATTTGTCCCGGCGCTTTTTCGTTTGTTTCCACCCGGACTTTTCATAGGCCTAGATTCTAACTATATTATTCGATCTGGCTCTGTGTTATCCGATAGGAGCAAACGAAAATAGTTCGAAAAGCTGTCATGCACCAAACCTTTTTCATTTCGTCGATGGATTAGGAAGATTGAGCCAGATCGAACAATACAGCTAGAATCTAGATCTAGGCCTATAGAAAAAGTCAGGGTGGGAACAAACGAAAAAGCGCTTTTGTCCCTTCAAACTCTTGGCCTGTAGACTCTAGATCTAGATCTAGACGTCCCAACTTTTATTCTTCGCGTATTTGCATTGCGTGGCTTATTAGATCAACGAAATAACACTTATATGACTTGTACACCACTTGCTCTCAAGTTTTAAAGTCCTTACCTAACTCTTGATTAAATGGATCTGTAAGAGGTCTTTTTCCCAAGGAAACTCTAGATCTAGATCTAGATTAGATCTAGAGAGTGATAAATGCTTCGAAAAGCTGTCATGCACCAAACCTGGAGTTGGATAACTGGGAAATCCCGAATCTTTAGGTCCGATGGTTGAAATGCTCAGGGTTCTCTTACAGGAGACTAAGCCCTACTGGATCAAGATATAAATCTCTCCTTTTGCATGTAGTCTAGATCTAGTATATAAAACGTGTTGCTCAATCAAATTGTTCTCTTTGATCCTCATCGAGAGCTAAATTCCATTGCAAATCAGCATTGATTATTAATAAAATAATATCTCGATCTAAATATAATCCATCCCAGCAGAATGTAGATTTCGATCGAGATTTACGTGTGACTAATGTTTGTTTTTATTTTTGATATGAATGTTTGATCATAGAGTTACCTTTCTTTGGGATTTTTGAAAACTAAAAATAGATGCCAGTCTTGTGATGTGTTTCCACAGGTAGTACTTTACTGTCTTTGATGCTTCTGAGGCAGGGTATCCAAACAAAAGCAAACAAAACACCTAGAACCTAATGGTTTGGAGCACAAGTTAATGCTCATTATCATTTTTCAAAGGGAAAAAACATAATAAATTTTTAGTCAAAATAATCAACCACTCATGTGCTTTACGTCACAATGTTCGCGGTTATTTAACATCTTCACTTCAAAGGTTTCCTGTTTTTTTTTGTTTTTTTTTTCATGGCTGCGATTGAGTCTTATTTTGTTTGTTCTCATCCAAGAGGAGATTCGTTCAAGCAGTGTGAATCTTTTCCGTCCTCTACTTCTCATGCTTTCTATTTATAGTTGTAAGTTGATGTTTTAAGTCCTCTTCCCTCATCTCATTGTAACGATTTAAATGATATAGAATTGCATATATGTCAGCTTTCGATAACATTATTTTCTTTAAAAAAAAAAACAAAAACAAAAAAAAAAAACCTTTTCTTACTGGTTCGTGTGTGTGTTTAATTTCAAATTTTAAAATTATGCTAAAAATTGCAGCTTGAATTTCTCTGAAGAAATTGAAGGAGAACACAATTATTTCAAATCCACCAAAAGAATTGTGAGGCAGGGATATGTAATGTCTCCTGCTCTTTTAACCTAGAAAATCTTATGGACAGAAAACAGTCCAGTGAGACGGTTTTGAAAGAAGCTTATCATGAGCTGTCATTGATTAAAATCATAAGACGGAGGCAACTACAATTTTTAGGAATCATTTGCCGACACTTGGTTTAGAGCACTTAGCAATCATCGGAAAAATTGAAGGCAAACGCAACAGAGGTGGACAACTGAGTATGATTGACCTATCATAATGCTCTGTTAGGCAGACGGAGAATAACTTTTATTGAAAGTCTTAACTCAAGGGGCAAGAAGTAATGGTAGCAACAGCAACTTTATAAGTTAACTGAGAACAGGTTTGGGTGGAGGAACATGGTCGCCAATGTCTGTTCAAGATAGGGCACCTAAAGAAAAAGAAGCATTGGCCGATAGGCGGCTAGAAGCGGAAAAAAATAACATCCAAGAAAAAGGACAAAAACAAAAAAACAAACAACCGGTTTTGGGTAATATCAATCTTTTCTTTTTCCTTTCTTCCTTCTTTTCTATAGATATTGAATTTTATAATTTTTTTCTTGGTATTAACTTTTTATAGGTATCTATAGATACAAGCATCCCCAATTAATTTAGTAACACAGTAAAGTTAGATAATAAGATGCCTAATAGCAAACTTGTTTGGTTCAGAAATGATAAAAGTCTTACGTGCTGCAAGTTTACCCTGGTAATAGGGTGAATATCATAAAGAGATCAAAGGTAATGAAAAACAACTTTTCAGAAAATTTTCAATTTTTAAAGAGGTTATTTCTTTCGTTACATTAAAAAAAAAGAAAAGAAAAAAGAATAAAAAAAACCCCACAGATTCTTCACATTTAATCTTAATGATGAAAAAAAGATAGTTGCAGTGAACCGGGTAAGTATCATAAAAATATTCCAGAGGAGAGAGAAAAGCATAAAAGTGACACATTCGAGGACAACTTACAAAAATTTAATGTGGGATGCATGTTTTATGTTTTATTTGTCAAAGGCCTTGAAATAATCAATGAGGCATAGATGGAGGTCTTTACGCATTTCTGTACACCTTTGCATAAGCAATGGCAAAGTGAGTATTGCGTTTCTATTCCCATATATTAGGCACAAAGCCAAACTGTTAAACGGATATTTTGTAGGCATAGACTGTGGCTTATTCAATGCATCAAAAAAAAAAAAAAAAAAAAAAGCAACAGATTTTTAATAGAATAGCTCATAAACGGATTGTTCTATGAAGTTCACATTCTGTTGCTCCTGGTGTTTTAGGCAGTACTATAAAATCAGACTTACAAAGATGTTCTATAAATTGTACTGCTATCGCATATTGAATTAAGGAGTTTTGTTGTCTGAATCTAAGACTCTTGCGCATTCTATGCACCAAAACACGTAACAGGATTTTTGTAAAATAGCTCATTAAACTGATTGTTCTATGAAGTTCACATTCTGTTGCCCCTGGTATGTTATGCAATACTATGAAAACAGATTTACAAAGATCTTCTGGGTCAAAGCCATTTAGATGTTGTTAGAGCTATCAATAATTCACTCGAGACAGAAAAAAGCAAACGATACCTCTTAAAAAAAAACTTTAAAAAAAATTTTGATAAGTCGATTTATTAGTTCCATTCTTTATCTATTCTAACTTTTCCCCATGATTTCCAGTTTGCTAGACCTGCGGTTGCTTATCGAGGCCAACTGGTTTTATTTTCGATATGTTGTTATAAAATATTCAACTTAAGCAATAAGGAGAGACACTTCTGCAATGAAAGTGTGTTTCTAAATCTAGCTTTTGGTGTCTTTGAGTAGATAACAATAGATTATGATTTTTTCCATTGCTGCTTTCGAAAAAATGAGCCTCATTGTTGACTTGCTAAGTTTGCGGTTCACAGGAGAAAAAAAAAAACCCAACGCACTAATATATTCGAGGCTTAATGACTGGGTTCTTTTTTTCTTTCTTTCCTTTATTTTTTATTTTTTTTTTTCTTTTTGAGATTTCGTTTCCGACTCTTTTTCCCACCAAGGTAAATTTCAATAAGGTGAAATTGTCCACCCTTTTTAACATTACGTAAAAATATATTTTTGTTTTAAAATGTAAACCTCCATTGCTAAGTTTTCTTTTGAAACGCTTTTGTTGTGACGTGGTTGCGTTACAACTTTTTTTTATATTTAAAATCGTGCCAAACAATCCTGATTCGCCTGAGTAGGCTAAAGGTCATTAGGCAAGGAAAAAATTCTTTTTAATTTTAGTAATACTTTTACTTTTAAAAAATTAACTGCCTTTATCTTATTAAATATCTCGGACATCGATGTTGTACGCAAACTTTTCTAAATGACATCAGTTCAATTCTTAGGAACTTCAGGAGTATAACATAAATATTGTAGCATGAAACTACAACGTGCGTTTTTTTATTTATTTATTATTTTACTCTTTGCGTTCTCACAATGCTAGTAAGTCATATTAAATTTGCACAAAGTCTGCATTCAGGGTCAGGTCTTCGCGTGTGCCATTCAGTTCTTGGGTGAAGCAAACAAGTGCACGAGGGAATAAACGCGTGATAAATATACAAGTAATTACATTTATAATTGAATTAAACAATAGATTTAAATCCAATAAAATGCTTTACCGTAACATTATTGATCTCAGGTAACCTCAAATCTAGATGTAAATATCGCTTAGGTTTACGAAAAAAAAAATATGTTGAAAAGTTTAATACCATGTCGAATAACACAAAAAAAAACCCATAAAAAATATTTGGCTATCCTAACCTGCAAAGCCCCCTCNNCCCCCCCCCCCCCCCGCCCCCAAATGGAAAATAAAATAACTTCTATAAAAACACAGTCTTTGAAACTTTTTTCATTTCGAGCAATATGTAGAATTGGTCACTTTAAAGTAGAACTAGGCTATCCCGAAATTTGTTGTTTATAGAAAATTGCCTCTAAAGATTTGGGACTCTTTAAATCGTCTCCTTCTCTCTCATTTTGAGGTCCGTTATGATGAAATTTTGAATATAGTTTGTCTGTGTTATATTAAACTGAATGCAAATATTTTTCTAGCTAATTTATTTATTATGTTGTCAAAAAACAGTAAAGTATGTGGGTTGACCCGTTGTTAAACAGTAAAATATGTGGGTTGGCCCCGTTGTTTATACACCTGGAGTCTCATGGAACTCTTTGTTTGTTGATAAAGTTGGCTAACCCAACCATTTTGTTTTGGTTAGCCCGCTTGTGAACTTCAAAGAAAGGCCGTTTTCTTAAAAAGACAAGGCGTTTTCTCAATAAAAGGATAATTTACGATGCCACTGGACCGTAACTTCCCTCACAGAGAGGGGAATTTCCGTTTTCCCAAAAATTGGGTAAGCCAACTTGTAACGCGCCCCGCATAAGTTTCACGTATAAGCTTTGGGGACGTAAAACCAACTTAGTAATGTAATGTTCGTCTCTCGAAATATGTGTGGACAGGCTAGCAAGCTTGCAGAGATATGTAAATTTGGTAAAATAGCACATTGGTTTTACAATATGTGTTCAGTTTTGAGTTGTTGGAGATACTAATTTCTCAGGTCATCACTTTAAATTCAGGTATGAATGTTTGAAGGCATGGCAATTAAATAGATTTAGACCAATATAGATAGATGTTTGCTCCGTAATTAACAATTGCTCTTTATGAACAATATTGTCTGTTCTAAATCTGTTAGTCTCTTTTTGTTTCTTAATATTTTTTGATTGTCTCACTATCTCACTCAAAATTCATGTTTTTATTCCCAATGCATTCATGCTCACTGGACTCTCAGCAAAATGTATACATTCTATGATTAAAAAAAAAAAGAGTTAGCAAATGTTTAAAATGTAAAAAGAGAAACAAGTTTATGTCAATGAAAAAAGGGATCTGAACAGATTTAATTTTTTTATGAAATAAATTGAATGGTCCACCACTTTTGAAAGGAGAGGAGTACACAAGAAATTATATTTAATTTTGGAAAGTCAAAGGCATTATACATGTTTAAGTTTTTGCAACATAGTAGATTTGGGTGCTGAAATAACAACAAAACTTTAAGTTGTAATGTTCATGTGATTTCAAGAGACTTGAGCAATTTTATGTTTAGCACTATCTAAATGCATTCTTTAACATAGAGCCACAAAATCACCTCTGGTTATAGTCGAGTACATTAAAAGTGTTGGACCTGTTAATTCTCCCCCTCCAACTCGTAATAATACCACCACTACTATTTTAACTAAATTTACTGCTTACATTCACTACCACCACTTTTTTCAGCTGCTGCTAGACTAGCAGTCATCACTGCTGTTACAATTACCAGGTTCTTACTACTAGTAACTACAACGTCTATATCCATATAAATATTGCTCCTGCAATTCTTTGAATTTTTGCCATTCTAGCATATGTATGAAATCTTGAAAAAGATGCTACAATTAGTAGAATTTTAGTTACAGAAATGAACATCGTTATAGCTATAATAGTAAAAAGAAAAGGATTTAAAAAGTTAGAAATATAGAAGACCTAAAAGCCAGTGGTATTAAGTGTTACTCCATTGATCTAGAAGGCCATGTATCGTAGTTTACTCTCTATCTGCACAATCTATCTAAATGAATAGGTCTATAATGAATCATCACCTCCTCTAGATGCAACTTATGACTTTGCTTCTGACTGTGCATCTACTATCGTTTTTCCTTTCTTCAGATTCATGGTGAAGCATAATTTTTTGGGGGCATACTAAATGGATACAGATTAACATATTGTACACAAAAATGCATTTCAAACTGCTCTCTCATTTTTTTTCTCATCTAGTTTAATGCTCTTTGCTTTGTAGATTTGAATTTAAATAAATTACAATCTTCAGTCTGGCTGTCGTTTAGAAAAAAAGCATCATGGAATTCAAACGATTGCAATCAAATTTCTGCTGGCTTGTTGCAATGATGTAGTATTTAACAAATGACTAATGACTAGCAGCATATTGGTCAGGTCCAGACTGCTTACTACATCTCTTGTGGGTTAAATGCAGCATTGGCTGCTGGACAAATGCTGATATATTCCATAAATTGAACAGTGTTTGTCCCGCAGCCAATCTATTACTATTTTAACATTGGCTATTGTTGTGGGGAGAAAAATTAAAAATTGGTCAAGAAGCACGGAGGTTCATTTTATAATCAAATTAAGGGCAAGTGCGGTATTTAGAGAGGGGGGTCATGGAGTCAATTTGGGTCACCGCGTCAATTTTTGACTGTGGGTAGTTTTGTAAAGTTTGTCCAATTTACAATCATCTGAATAGAGTTTTGAGGCCTAAATTCGGCATTTTTTCAAGAAAATATGTAAAAATTTGCTGCTTATGCAAGCTATGTAGGCTTTCTACCTCTTGCAAAACATAGGCATATTATATATACCAATGGAAAGTTTACAATCTCAGCCTCCCTATCAATGAATCTAGAATAACCATATATGGAGATAAAAATTTAGACAAAGAAGCGAGCTCCATTCATAAACATTACTATTTATGGATCATCTGTCCTTGTTCCCTAGGTTTTTACTCCAGTTGCGTCGATTTTGCATACATACAGAGATTGCCAACCCTTTAGTTTGTGCGCAGCCGTCGGCCCCTCGAGCTATTACCACCCAATAAGGTCGCGGTGAAGCTTTGATGTCTCGGCTATCCGGTGGTCACCCATTCTTATACTAGTAATTTTTTGGCTTTTTAGTGAAGTTTTCAGCCAGCTTAGTGAATGAGTGACTGCCAGCATGAATTGGATGTAAGAAAGTGGCCGAAAGGAGATGGTTGCAAGAAAAGAGCTTAAGAGAGCTGAAAGAGGCCTATCATATGGAGCTGGCATTACATAATTGGCCAGAAAACCACAAAAATTTTGCTCAGACTATCGGTCATCTTTTCTGACAAATGCTCTCATAACTTAAGCGTTTCTTATAAGATTTGTCTGGAATTTGCCATGAAATTTTAGGGCAGTAATATTTTGCTTTTCACGTAGGTTTTGTTGGAATCAAATCTCTAAATATTTTTGAAATACATTTTTATATATCAAAAAATTTGATGATATATATATATATATATATACATATATATATATATATATATATATATATATATATATATATATATATATATATATATATATATATATATATGTATATATACATACACACATATATATAAATTTCCTTTTTCTGTCTAACCACAAAAGCATAAAAACATATTCCCGTTTAGAAAAAGTTGATATCTTATTTAGTTCATAAGTCATAAAACTTTGAAAATTATTTATATATCCAAGATGGCCGACTTTTTTCAGTTGCCATGCCAACAGTAATTGAGAAAGTCATTTTGGTTTTTCATATCACTTTTTGGGGGTCATATATAACAAATAAACCATTCATAAAAGTATCATTTAATATTAAAAGAAAATCATCTCTGTCCACACTTTTCCTTAAGCACACAAAATATTGGGGAGCATGGCATTATTTTTAAAATATATTGCATGATATTTTAAAATTTATCCAGAATGCCTTAACATTTCATTTAAGGCGCTGTTTGGTAAAGATCATTATTTATCACTCTCTATCAAAATATTAGAAGGCACACTTTTTGTGTGGTTTGTAAACTTTTTTTATTCACTTCTTTTTTCGTAGAAATGTTTTGTAAATTCTAGGTTTTTGTACAAAGTTCTACACTCCTGACACAAACAAAGATCTTTCATGTAATTGGAGATGGTGAATTAGCTGCTTATAAAAATAATGCAATTGCTATTTTAAATTTATAAAAGCAAAATGGAGGAATACAATGTACTCATTGAAACATTTTCTTTCTAAGTTTCTTAGTAAAAGATGATATTCAATTTCCCCTTCTTCAACCATTTCTTCTTTTTAAATCCTTTTTTTTTTTTTAATTCGCCCTCATTTGATAGAGTGAATACATCAAAAGAAGATCACTCCCAGTGAGAGGAAAAGTGCACTATGTCTGTGCCTAATCTGGTGAAAATTGTAGCCCCCGCTTTCATTTTTATTGCGGTTGCAGCTTACTACTACATCTTCAAGCATAGGAGAGATGGAGGGCCCGAAGGTGGAAGCAGTGGAGATCACAACAGACGTCCAGGTACTGGCACATGTTTTTTTCCGAGTCACTTTTTACCAAGAAAACTTATTATCAGTGTCAGGATGATTTCAGGATTGCTTGCCACCATGTGGCAACTTACTCAAATGAAAGAAAGGGACTTTGTTTACAAATCTAACGTTCCATCAGAAATTGCAAAAACTTATCCAGTTGTTTGATAGAACAAACGTATTTCCTTTTGCTTTGAGAAAAAAGGTCTGTACATCATATGGCAGTTATGTTTCATGCCATCCAAATTATGAGTGCATGTTTGGTTGCATTCAGTGCATTTGACAAACAACACAATGGGATGTAAAGTCCCCTGTGCATTGGACCAATACACGCTTCATCCTCAAATTTGCAGTGTGATTTTCTGCAAAGTCAAAGAGAAATAATAATTGAGTGGCATATCACTTTTTAGTCTCTTGTGCTGGCTTGTCTGCCAGTTGTCAGTAAATCTTGTGGGGCTACAGATTTCAAACAGCTGAAGAAGTTTTCAATCAGCCATGAAACTTTTACTTGTTTCGTCACCTTGCACATATTTTTCTTTCAATTCATGTTACATTCTCCCACCATACAAATCTCACTTCTTCAGGGGCGTTGGTGGCAGAGTGACTGGCAAACCCGCCCTGAGATCTGAAGGGACCATTCTATCACAGGCTTGAGCCCTCTACCTGCGCCCTGCCCTGACAAAGGGCCTGAAAACCTGAATATTCTTTGTTGTGGACAGCTGCATACAAAAACCAAAACCCAACCTCACTTCTTTATCCATACACGCACTGTCAAGACTTTCATATATTGTTTGTTTCACTCTATAGTCTATATCACATCCTCTTGAAGCACACCCTCTCTGCACACAATTCTGGCTCTCACAATCACACATAATCTTATTCATCCACTCATCTTGTGTTTGTGAAGTGAAAGCTTGCTGTATATTAGGCTGGTGGCAGCACAGTGGAATCGTAGTTTAGCTGTGTTAAGAAGACAGCCATGTCCACTTGTGGTATGTGGGCAGTCATTTTGACTTGTAGTTGAAGAACAATTGTATTGATTTGTATTAAGGGGACCACCATATCAAATTGTGGTATGAAGGCAGCCATATCTCCTTGTAATAGGGAAGAAGCCATGTCAATCTTGTAAGTTTTTTTTTCTGTATTTTTAACAGCCATTCTGCCTTTTTCTTGAAGTGCGTCCTTCTTAGAAAGATGTATTGTTCTTGATGGTGTCCGATCTATCGCTCTGTCTTGGAACACACAAAAATAAATGGCAGTAATTTGTTATTCTATATGACCATTTTGTGAAAACTTTTAATGTTTTTTTAATGTTGGATTTTACACAAACATATTTAAATTGCCTGTAATAGGAGGCACTTGAAAAAAAAAAAAAAAACAATGCACCATTATACTCTTATACTTTGTCATTCACTACAACCAAAGCAGGCTACTTGGTCAGGTTAGGTGATAACTTGATAGATTGAACCTGTCTAAACTAAAATTGAATTAATAAAAACTTGGCAAGAGACGTTGAAAATTTTTTTTTTTTTTTTTTTTTTGGGGGGGGGGGGGGGGNNNCATTACCAATAACTGTTACACAGAGAATGCCCCACCTGCACTTTTTTACTTTTGTAGTCACAGTATTGACATCTGCATGGTTTTACACTGCAACAGTTCTTTTTTATTTGTTTTGTCATAGACCATGCAAAGTTTCAAGAAAATCCGATGAGAAACTTTATGAAGAAAAACGCTTGTGTGTGCGTGTGTGTGTGTGTGTATAAAATGAGCAATTGACTGAAATTTGTTATGCCCAAAGTATAAAAGTAAGATTGATTTTTCTATGCAATGATTTCTCTTTGACTATGGCAAGCAGTAGGCTGTTTGTGTAATTAAAAAATATGCACAGTAATATTCAGTAATACATGCATATAAAAATGAACTGCAAGCCGAAATTAAGATTTTGGCATGAATTTTAGACTTCAACATGACTGGCTGCAGGAAAAAATAATTCAAACGATCAATTGGAAACAAATATTTAATCAGAGCAATTGACTTGAAACGAAAATCATCTGGTTAAAAAATTAAGAAGGTTCATAGTTCAACAAAAGGCTATGGCAAAGCGGTACTTTAAAGAAAAGGATTAAATGTAATTTACCTGTGTTTCCTCTGCCTTTCACTCTGTAGCACGCTGTTTCTTTCTTTCTGCTCTCCCGTCTGCCTCTCCTTTACAGCTTTTATTCTGGCCATTTCTACCCTACTGTGGGATCTGCATTTTTTCTGCCCTATATTGTCTAAAAAGGGCTTACTCTATTCTCTTTGTTTCAGCTGGGTTTTTTTTTTCCGAGTCAGGGAAAAATGTGATCCTCACCCTTTGGTCAAAGCACTTAGGAGGAGGCTGATTGGTTGATTCCGAAATTAAAGAGATGAAAAAATTAGCATTCTTAAAAAATCACTGGCAGCACAACTGTAAATTATAATGTCACCCATGAAAAATGAGAGTTGGGCTTGGTTTGGGATGAGGTAAATGTTTTCAGATAAGGCCTGTAGAAAATCTTTCGCACATAATTATGACAGCCCACGTTTTGGCTGGGTTACTTCCATCTATCAAACTATGAAAATCCATGTTTGCTGTTTAGGTCTGGTTAATATTTAAAGTTTGAAGCATGAATTTCGTGTGGCAAAATATGTTTTTCGTTACTCGCACTGGTCTATTTAAAAATATTTATCGTTATTTAGACTTAGAGTTAAGATAATAAAAAAAAAATGCGTATAACCAGGTACAACTTTTTCCATTTTTGTTTTAACAAAGTCAGTTTTTCCACCTACATGGATTATCCTTTGAAAAAGATAATTTTATGCCCTGGGACAAGTTTACAAATTGCAATTAAGAAATACATAAATGTTTATCTCTTTCACGCAGTTTTATATTATCCCAATTTATACCATTGATTTTAAGCCCTATTTAATTCATTAAAAAATTACCAAAATCAAATTTTAAACCTAACGAACAGCTTACTTGTATTTCATATCTCTTTGTCTGAATTGCTGCTCATGCAGGTGTCCAGGACAATAAGAACGTTGAAAAACTTGCAAAAGCCGCTCTAAACATCACAGTATTGTCACAAAAATTCATTTGCTGATTTGATCTTAAGCCCAAAGCAAATGCAAGTACATTAATCCCTTTTGGCAAGAAAATTGGGATGCTGAGGGGGCAAACAAGCTCAATGAAATAGGCTTACTTTCCAACTTGGGTGAAGACCTCAGCACAAGAGATAAAGTAGCCATACATGGCTCAACCAAAGCTGCCTTTTAAAAAATGAGGAACAACCTTTTTGCTATGCCTTCGACAGCCTCTACACTGTCCAATATATATTTTAGTTGAGTGTCTAGACCTTCAAGTCATCAGGAATAAATACTGCAATGTAGTTGACTTACATCCAAATTTTTCTGAGTGGTCAATCCATCTCGCATACTCAAAGGAACTTGGTGTGTAAAGAAATATCTGAGGCTTTTTACGGTTTCATTTCAAAGCTTTTCATGCACTTACAGTCACACAGATTTTTCATGGAATTTCAACTTCGGTTTTAGTTTGGTTTAAGAACTGATAAATAATGGCCTGTGAGAAAAAAATGAATACATGTAAACAGAAAAACGGGAATCACTGATAAATGGTGGACTGGGTATACCAATAATCAGTCAATCATCAATCCTTTGCAAAGTTTATCAAATGCCATTTCTGGCTGTATTATTGATTTAAAATGTTCAAATTTGGACTTTGTGCTTGTCTTAAAGCAATTAATTTTTTGGGGGGCAAGTGTCAGAACTGAAGCATATCTGGTACACAATGTCAGACACTGCCTTCTTTTCGGGTTTGTCCATAGTCATTTTCTTCTACCAACCAGAATTACTCCAGGTGAATCTTAAACGGTGAATTTTGCCTCCGGTCATAAAGTCTTCAATTTAGGACATAGTAAATGGCTTAATTGAATTATTTTTTTCATTTTGAACATATTCAGGTCTCAAATTCGAAAGACACTAGCAGTTTTAATAAAAAGTTCTCGTTATATAAAAAGTATGTACATGTAACATTTTTTTAAAGCCCCAGTTGTAACTCTCAAACCCTACACTCTTTCCACACTTACATAAATTGCATTCCACTTTTAAGCAAAATGTGGTTCATTTGTTGGGAGGAGAGGGAATATGCGGGGACCAAGTATAATCTCTCACAAAGTGCGATTTGTAGTATAAGAAACATTTAAGAAAGTGAGAGATAGAGTGTATGAGTGTGTACGTATGCACGAGGGCATGACAGTTTGAAATCACTTTCAAATTACCGGCGGCGAGAGTAAGTCTTACCAGAATTTTTGCTGTACTGCCTAATGTCTTTAGTTCATATTGGCCTAATTAAATCACTATAGTATAATCAGTGCATAATAGCTGGGATCATGTTGATGTGCCATCCGTTTTCCATTTGAATAAAGCTTGAATACAAACTCCATTCCTTGTAGAATTGCCCTGTGGGTTTGAGAACAACATTGCATATCTTTTGTAAATATTCAACACTATAATAACATTGCATAAGGTTGAGAGCAGTCTTTGAAAAGCTGGGATAAGTCAAGAATACAATTAAAAAAAAAAAAAAACAGATTGGGAATGAAAATTAAAAACAATTTGACGATGGATGTGCAATCCATTCATCAATTTGTGAGAACGTCAACGCTCCAGTTTTTGCTGTGCATGTTTTGATGTCCCTCCAGTTGTATTTCACAGGCGGACTGCAGTGAGATGGATAGATCAGTACACTAGCAGTGAGATGGATAGATCAGTACAATAGAAGTCTCTTTGACTGTATCATCCTCATTGATCTTCGTTGAGCCTTGATCTGTTTCCCTCGGATAAAACTTAAAAATGAATTTGTTCTGTGCGATGTTTTATTCAAAACTATGTATGGCTCTTTGTGAACATACAAGTACATACTCTATTTTGGAAGTGCATATATTGTCTGCAATTTTCTATTCTATTGCCATTGAGCATGTACTTCTCTGTAGCAGTTACAAAAAACTAAACTTGCTGCACTCGTAAGTGACTCAGAGAGACTGGGCAATGAATATTTTGTAGGGGTAAAAATAACAGTTTATTTCAATTACGGAAAGGGGAAAAGATTGATTTAAAATTGCAAAGATAATGAGAGTGGATATTCTTAGCTCCATGACTATATTTCTGTGACTGCTGTAGACTTAAGAATAATAAAATCCAATTTCATGCCTAAGATCTTTCATGTAGAACTAATTTTAAGTTAAATTTAAATGTGATTGGTTCCTTAGTTTTTAAAATAAGACTGAGCCATTTACTTTATCTGTGTTCTTAGAATTTTTTTTTTCATTCATGATAATCAGTTTTGTGAAACAAGCCCTCTACTAAACTGCCTTTTGCCATTTTTTATGTACTTGTGCTACAACTATGGGTGGGTTGAGCAAGGCAATTGTGATGGTCTATGATAGTCCCACACAAAATATTTTAGACCATAAAAGTTTAAGACACTTAAAAAAAAAAATATTTTGGCATTAAAGAAGGCTGTGAAAAATACAATATCTTTTAAACTAAGTCTTCTTTGAGAGCACTAAGCATAGATTTTTTTCTTTTCTTAAGTAGTATTAAGCAAGATTCTTCCAAAATTGTTAGGGGTAAAAAAAAAAAAAAAAAG
>BLXT01001169.1:14879-26780 GCA_019648995.1 Plakobranchus ocellatus
TTCTTTATCGCTCTCTCTCTCTCGCTTTTTTCTCCCTCCTCTCTTTCTCTCTCTTCTCTCTCTCTCTCTCTCTCTCTCTCTCTCTCTCAAATCTGTTCCAACTTGGTAATTAAAAGCACCCACATTCTCTCTCTCCCTCTCTCTCTGTCCCTCTCTTTTCCCCCTCACTCTCTCTCTCTCTCTCCTCTCTCTCTCTCTCTCTCTCTCTCTCTCTCTCTCTTCTCTCTCTCTCAAATCTGTTCGAATTTGGTAATTAAAAGCACTATTATTAAAAGCATTAAAAGCGATGTTGCGGATCAACATCCTTCACCTTCTCTGGGTCAACATCACCTTCATAAGCTTAGTATAAAAAATTTGGACGGTGTGCTATGCGTTCTTCCTCTGTTGACATCTTTTCTGGAAATTCCCGTATCGATTCATGCTGCTTCCGGCTCTTTTGAAGATCAGGTCAGATTTTGTAGGTGTCTGTGTGCTGGAGGAACAAAAATATTTAGAGTAACACATGGGGAAAAATATTGATTGCCAGTGTCGATCAAGAAATAAATCTGACTTACATGTTTTTATTTCATGACTGCTTTGGGCCTTTTGTAGTGCAACAGCTAACGCACTGACCTTAAATGTTAACGCTTGGGTTCGAGCCCACCAACAGGTTTGCCCACAGCCAATTAAAAACCTATGATCACTTGATGAATGACTGCGGATTGTGCACTCGGTGATGTTCCATAAAATATCAATGTCGAAATTAAGGCAATTCAAGTCAACTTGAGATTTTTATAGTTGACCAATAATATTGATAATCCTAAAAAAAAAAAAAAAAATAGCATCGTTCAAAAGCGTACATAATAATGTACATGTATGTTTCAATATTTTGGACAGATAATGAACACTCAATACTTTTGGGTTATAATTCTTGCTGAGGTTTATTTGATCAGCTCCAATTCAATCATTGATCACTTATGAACTAATTAAAAAAAAATGTATCCTTTTGCTTTTTCATAATTCAATAGTTTTATTGTGATGTGATAAATTGAAAAGCAATCTAGCATCCCTAGATTGTTTTTTCTTGTGTTGGATCCGGAAGTCTTGACTTACCTGATAGTAGACCGGCTCACAGGAATACAAAACAAAAAGATGTGGCTGCTATCAAACCAACCATAATGCCCGGGTTTGATGATTCTGCCCAGGCCAAAAATGTAACGTCCATATTTCAACGTTTCCTATCAAACAGTATTTTATCACCGCGAAAGACACATTGTGCAATTGTTGATCTATCAAAGGACTTATATTAAGGATGTGCACAATTCTGTAATTTCTTGAAAGATTCTTATGCTAACCAATACCCTCAAAGCTTTTCTCGTTCAGTCATAAATATAGCCGAATAAAGCTGCGTTTCAACTACCGGTATAATTATATCTCTCAAATTGACTGCAATAGCATTAGCATGTCTTTTTTTTCCCTATTTTTTTTTTAAGACTAGGACCATCATTGATAAAGACATATCACCTGGCAAAAGTAAAAATTAAATTTGATTTTTTAAAATTGTAGTGCTGATATATTCAACGGTCTTGAAAAGTAAAAAAAAAAAAAAAAAAGAACAAAAAAACTCCCAAGTGATCGGTACCCAGGTACCGTGATTGTATATTCTGGCATCATATCAAACGTTAAAAATTACAATGCACTTGAGGCAAAAGGCTATTTCAAATAAGCTTGTAACAGGCGACTCGGATTGTATTTGAAAATTTTAATACGGAAGGAAAGTAATTTAGCATGGAGCAACAGGATATAGAATCCTATCAATTTAAATCAATTTGTATTCCAAAATGTATAGTATGCTATTATTTTATGATCATATGCACATGAGCATTGAAAAAAATAGACACTGAGGAAAAAATGTTTGAACGATAGGGAACCTTTTTGATCATTTTCAATTGAAGGGATTTGACTGCTTCCTCGCACACTGTGGTGAATGCAGGAAGCAGACATAGCTGCCAAGTGTTCCTTGTAAAACGGATTTTTTTCCGTTTTTGGAAATTTTTAAGCATCTTGTCCCGTTGATCCGTTATTTACTAATTGAGTCCGTTTTTTTCACATCTCCTAGAAAATTTATTTGGAGCCATAAGTAAAGGAGATGAAATTGTTTTTCTGATGAGATTGGAGTATTCCCGAAAAAGAGCAAGTAAATTGATAAAATGCTTTTGGGATTTATAATCGATTTCAAGTTTTTGCTGGTAATGGCAGTTTGAAAAAGTGCTTTAAATCGGAAGATCAAGACTGTATTGAAGGTTGTTGGGAGGTGAGATGTCAAAGGTGAAAGATAAAACAAAGGGGTGATGGATGTGTTCCTGATCAAGATATTTTTTTTCTTCTAGGTAAGCTGGCAATTGATAAATTTTTATAAATTTATACAAGTTGCTTATCATCTCACTTTGCCTTCTCATTTTCTTTGGTCTTTGACAAAGTCATTAAATTACTCTCAAAGGAATAGTGCTTCTCTTATTCATAATATCCTGTTCATTTCTTGCAATCATAGACATATGCCGATACGTCGAAAGGTTGTTCCTTTTTTTAAGATTTACATACTTGGCAGCTATGAATAAATAAATTATGTGTGCGTGTGGAATGAAGGGACATCGACATTTTGACGTTTCACTTGTTCATTTGAAATAGAAATGTATCTATGTGTGAAGGAAAAGTGGTTATTTTATTGAAAGCACCATTTCAGCTGTCAATTTATCTGACCTCGAGGTGCAATACTTTCATCAACTATTGAATTCAGAGGGAATTGTAATGCACCCATGAGGCCGCCATCCTGGCTGTACACAGCATGTAGCGTAGAATCTCATTTCATTTGTTCTTTTATTTGAGCCCAGGAGCCATAACGCCCTTTCCACTTTGTTAACCTCGATGAAGCCGTGTATGTGTAGTGAAGCCGCACGACTTCAACAGCTTTACAGTTTGTTTTGTTGTTGTTGTTGTTTTAATAATAGGGAAGGCAGAAGGAAAATAATTATAAGACACACCCACACACACAAAGTATATAATATATACTTATATATGTATTTTTCTCCTGGATTAAGCTGTGGAAGAAGTGCCTTTTTTTTTCTTTGTCTTTTTCTGAAAAGAAATACATAAGTGATTATATTAAAATTTTATTTCTAAAGTATTAACCTTGGTGATCGTTAAATAAACTTGCAGTTGCGATTATGTTTTTGCGCAAATATTTTGTATGTGTGGGTGTATGTGTGTAATCAATTAAACTAAAACAATTTTTCATTCCTAAAATCTGTATCTTTTCACATTACGGATCAACCTCATGCGTTTTAGATTTAGTAAAATGCCATTAAAATTCAACTTTATAGCAATTTAAATTTTCATGGTTTTTTGTTCCTTTTTTAAAAATTTATTTTTGTTTGGGGGGATGGGCGTGCAACTTTCACCAGCTGTTGGGAGCTTCCAAAAACTACTGGCAGGCTAGACAGCATAATGAGGGGCTCGAGAACAGGAAATGGTAGGCTATACTTTTTTCTTCCCGGATCATTTTGAAAGTGCAGGTTTTTTTTCCCCCCTCAAGCGTTTTTCGCCCCCAAGTCTTTTAAACGCGAGTTTAAAAATTAACGGAGATAGTCTAGCCATTTTCTCGTCCATTAAGTGTCGTTTGTAACAAGTCTTAAAATCAAATTTTTTTCTCCTTGAGTTTCCCTTTTGCTCTTAAATTTTCATCAGTGCGGTTTACTTATTATTAAGGGCAAGGGGATTAAAAGCAATAAACTCAGCTGCTTCTCTCGTTTTTTTCTTTGTGGTGGGAAAAGCTGTTTGTTTTTTTTGTTGGCGTGACCGTAGCATGCAGATGTTCATATTGTATTAAAAAAATTTACAAGTCAGTTTGAATCTGTATCGCAAATAAATTTTGGGATTATCAGGCCGTTATGTTTTAATATGAATTTAAGTGTTGTTTCTCGCGTTTTGCTTCGGAATCATTCTTTATTTTTCCAATCAATATATTTGCTTTTACCGATGACGATTGCGAAGAAGACAGTTTAAAGGTAAATAAATTAATACAGTGAATTGCAATGAATTATTGAAGTCAAGTTTGGCTGCATGGATCTCTGCTCTTAACTATGCAAGGTGCAAGGCTGTTTTTTTTTTTTTCGTAAAATTCATAAATAATAGTGATATATATGTTGTAGTGAAAGGAAAGATAAGGTGCAGGTAATTCTATCTTATCAGATCGGTGAGGAGAAAATAGACTCCAAAGATATTTTACGCTGATAAAATAGACTGGGAATCTTCACAGTCCAATTACTGGTACTTGAAATAGACTGCGTATCTTCGCAGAGCAAACATGTGAAAAGATTTTATATGATAAATATTTTTTTTTCACGAATCATATCTTGCGTGAGTGCATGTGCATATTTATACAGGAACGCTTGAGCGGGTGATGCAGAAAATATATACACAATTTTCCCGCTTTCTTTTTCCTCGGAGATTTGCTGCTCCCTGTCAAGTTTGCAAAAAAAAAAAAAAAAGAAAGAATGAAAGGAAAGAATAGCATTAGAAAAGAAAGAAAGAAAAAATCTCGCTCGTGGTGAGTAAAGGAGCAATTCTTTGTGTTGGGCTGTGTATGAGCGAGCTGCTACAGCCAGATATACAGAGAATGAACTAATCCAGTATTTTTTTTTTTGTACGGCTGTAAAATTTTCTCCTTTTTTTCCCCCGTGGTCCTTTCAGCCGATCCTGCAGAAAGGTGCGATGCGGGCAGGTTTGGGAAAGTACTGGACGCAGACAGTCTTTTTTCGTTGCTTCGCATTTTGTAGAGCATTGTTACTGCGTCAAAACTGTTTCGCATTATGAGTAATGGCATCAGCCCTGAATTGGTGGGCTTGAATACTGTTGCCTATAAGGGATGAGATTGGTAAATATTAAATATCGTTTTACTGAAGATCACCCACGTTTAAATCGACTTTGTTATTATGCTAATTGGGATCCATGAGAAAGAGGCTTACTTCTAAGCCTAGATTTTGAAAACGTATTTTTTTCGATCTAATGATTCAAAATAATGCCAAGAAAGAAGCCTCAAGTAGGTTCCCTGAAATTTTATTTCTTATGTTGTCTGCCTGCTGGGATGCGTACACTGTGCACTGGTAAAATGAAAAAAAAAAAGTTTTACTGAAGGATGATGTCTTTTTATAATTATTCTCGACAGTCACCAAGGACATAAAACAAAAATAGTTTGTAGAACTGTTGTAGGGGCTTTCATAGGATCTTTGCAGTTGAATTTTAAGGAAGAAGAGATCAATAGATAGAAATAGTGCTGAGGGAAAAAGGGATATTTGACGAAAAAGGGATAATTGACAGTTGAGCAAGGGAAATTGAGTTCTGTAGATCTTTCGCTTTCAGTGAGAAAATGTCCCGGTGGAAAAAAAAAATGATAGACCAAGATAGTTTCTTTACAAAGTTGAAAAGTGACCAAGTTATAAATTTGTGTGCTGTGCATATGTTCAAATCAATTAGTGGTAAAACATGACCGCCAAATCTGAAATCATCTGGCATTGAATCACTAAAAGAAGAACCAGCCAGAAGTGAAGAGTGGTTGGAGAATCACAAGATTGGCCAGTCTGTCAGTAAGGGTGATCATTAAGATAATGATGTAGAGATTCTTGTATATGGACTCAATAAGATCGACACAAAATAGGCCCGTGTCTGTATTCATAAAATGGGCATGGCTAACAAACATCCTTGATCAAAACATACAACCTTCTCACTCCCTCTATATTAGGCCAATAGAATTAAAAATCACTTAGAAGCATAGTCATTGTAACAGACAGATCCAGGTAAAGTGGTGCAATTAGAAACCCAATTTTCAACATTTTGAAAAGTTATCAAAATTATGAATTGTTAAAAATCTGACCAGGAAAAGTCACGTTTTGCACTTTTCATATTACAAAACGGGCGACAGCCATGCCCTCTGGAGAGGACCGTAATTTTTTAAAGACAAAAAGTAACACTATGGTGCCGTACAAATGCGTGTATCTTTTAAAAATGTTCTAAACCATACATGTAATACTTTTAAAGAAAGATTATAGTGTGCATTCCAAAAGTCAAAGGAATTTCATTACATAAAAAAGGTACATGTAGATCAATACAAACAATGCTCTTTGGAATAGAGGTTGGGGTGATAAAGCCGTTCCTGACATAAACTTCACTTCAAGCGAAAACTACCCTCACCCTGGAGCGGCTTGAATATGATTTTGTGTAGTTGAGCCCGTTCGCTATTCTGGTGATCTCAAGCTTGTTGCCTCCTTTCAGGCCGGTCTTTATTGGTGGGATTTTTCAACCGGTCAAAGATCGAGAGATATATACAGATCTTAGAACGAGTTACTGTCATCCTCGCGGCCATCGACCCGCCCACCACCAGCAAATTGTCCGCTGTGGATTATTCAACAACATGATCTTGACAGAATAGGTTTCATCCATATTTAATGTCTTTTTTCCAGATACGGCTACTCTTCCCTAAAAATGCCCATACCCCCTAAGGATCCGCTAAAAATTTATGTTGCAGATTCAGTGTTTTCATCACTTTGTGCCATCTAATCATGTGGAGGAGGTATTGCATTCTAGAATACCAATGGCGCCCTATTACGCAGACCCCTATGGGTTATTATGATGGCAGTCATTTATTTTTGTTTTAACTAGAAGTAGAAAGAAGGGGATCCTCTGCATGCTCAGATGTCTAAATTATTGATGATTAGGGACTCAAGTGGCATAGAAACAACGTGAGTTTCATCGCAGAATTGCTGTTCTGGTGTAAAATCATTGTTGTGCTGGATCTGATTCAAAAGTTCTGACACGGAATCGATTCAGCCATTCAGTGAAGATGCAAATGTATGGGCATTTATGTAGTGTGCCGATGAATTGTTTTGTAAGTTGAAAGGACGCGCCTTCCTTTGATGTTTCTTTTGTTCACGAAATATAATTGTTATATTGAAAGAATAAAAAATCCTATATAGTGAGCCTTGATGAACACAGTCTTTCTGTTTCGAAACTCTTATTTGTTATGTACATGTACAAACATAAATACACATTCTTTCTTACTTTAGTGCAATGGTGTTGTTCGTCTATGTCCATTGATGAAAAAAAAAATTTTTTTTGAACAATGGAAAAAAAAAAAACGACGCTTACATTAATGCAGTGGAAACAATCGTGTTCGAGAAATGAGTCAAATGTATATTTTGATGGGGGCGTCGGTGGTCCACCAACTAGCGCACTCGCTCTCACTTATAGGATAGCCTAATTTATGACATGACCTTGTGATGAATGATCTGTATGTAATATGAACGATAAATATAAAATGGCACGTTTAATGCTCTTAAAAGTAGAGTAAAAATGATCTTGGTGAGATGAATTAATAATCAAATCTAAGTTGGCTGACATGTCACTAAGTCACAGGGCCGCAAAGCCACATTTACACAGTGTGGTGCACTAAGTCACAGTGCTGCTAAGTCACGAGGCCAATTACTTCCATTTACTAGTAGGAGCTCAATTGGATTTAGCGTGTACGGTTGTTTGTAGGCCTACTTCTGTTCCCCTGTTTCTGCTTTTGCGTCTGGTTTTGGCACGCCTATCTGAACAATGGACCGATTTATAGGCCTAGACTACGGAAAGAAAATCATTAGATCTATTTGCCATTGTCATGGAAGAGGTTTGAAATTCAGCAATCTGATTGTCTCAGTTATCACGTACAGAACATATAGGCCTACAATATGAACATGATGCGCAGACAACAGGTGTAACTCTCATGATATAAATGAATGTGATGATAAAAAAGTGTTATTTTGCTTTAATACCATTTCACTTCTGTCCCAAAGCGGCCCTGTAACTTGCCGACCTGTTTCCAGTTTTATCAATGAGTAGTTATTGGAGTTTTTGATTCATAATACTAGTAGTTGATCTAGTCAATACTTACTCAATAATGGTGCATTATTTCATAATCTAACCATAGTTAAAAAAAAAAAAACCTCAAAGATAGGTTCTTCACGTGTTGGATCAAGGGAATATTTTTTTAAATGTCAGCATTCAATATTTTGTTCCTTTTCAGTCTTGCCTACCTTTTTTGAATGAAGCATTTGTTTCTTAATTCCGTGTAACGGCTTTCACTTAAGTTACCGGCTTTCACTTTTGAGCTAAAAAAATATTTCGGGGTTCTCCAGCCAGCAGCCTTATCTCACATCGCCATCCTTGTGATGCAACTGAATTTCCTTTTGCTTTCATTCAACCGTCGTCAGCCTTCAGGAGTTTATCATGAGACTTCATCTTAAGATGGCGTGGCTCGTGTATTGAACTCAAGAGTTCCGTGATCCATACTGCATCTGTTTGCCCGTTGGATTTTTTACGCAAAGTCTTGGAACAAGAGTAATAATAATAATAATAATAATAATAATAATAATAATAATAATAATAATAATAATAATAATAATAATAATAAGAATAAGAATAAGAACCAAAAAATGGCGTCATAGCTGATAAAGTTGGTCGGTACAATATGCGCAATGCTTTATCGACTTTTTTTTCATTCCTTTAGTTATCCATTAAAAAATGTAAGTCTTCTCAAAAGCAATGCTTTTTTGACTTTTTACCTTTCATTCTTTTAGTTATCCATTAAAAAATGTAAGTCTTCTCAAAAGCAATGCTTTTTTGACTTTTAACCTTTCATTCTTTTAGTTATCCATTCAAAAATGTAAGTCTTCTCAAAAGCAATGCTTTATCGACTTTTTACCTTTCATTCTTTTAGTTATCCATTCAAAAATGTAAGTCTTCTCAAAAGCAATGCTTTATCGACTTTTTACCTTTCTGTCCAGTTCTAGTAACGATGGAGACTATGACACAGATAGCAAGTAAACTAAAAAAATGTACTACTGTTATTGCTACAATTGCATTCTAATCACACCATTATCGATAATACTCTGCACCACATGGCCTTGACACTGTTCCAGTCATTACCGAATCGTGAGGTCTAAAACCTATTAGGATATCGATTTTTCCATGGAAACCGAAAACCACTTTTCATGGGAATGGCAAGCATAATACGGCCATGGATTCCTAATACTCCTTCTTTTTTGCACTTAAAGCATTGTTCACTTCTCATGATATAAATCTAGGAAAATTGACATTGAACCTTCTTCCGCACATCATGACTTGGGGCAGCGCATCTTTTGAACCAAATCAGAGATGTTGTAGTTTTTTGCGTACCGCATAGCAGACTAAATTCAGATGCTTGTTTGCATTTAAGTTGGCAAGTCACGTGATGTTCTGAAAAAGGCCCATTAAACTTCTCATAATTATATGGTGCAACAATTTTTATGTTGCTCACCCTAGAATTTAGATTTCTCTTACTGCACGAGTTATTTTTGTAGCAATAAACTGTTGATATCGAGTCCTTCTGGAAACAGGAATCCCTGGAACAGCTTGTTTGATTTTACAATTGCTTTAATATAAAACATTTTTCATATTCATTTAAGATCGACTTGTCAGCAGTAATTTGAATTCTTTGAGTTCGACTTGAAAACTTTGTTGTTTTTTTTCCCACTTGTATAAAAATATTGGTATATTATTGTCGTGATATGATAATTTTTTAAAGCAAGCATTATGCTGTAAGTCTATATTTTTCAGCCTTTTCAGTTTACAATGTCATACTTAACATACGTTATACGTGACTGGCTGAATGATATTAAAATAAAAAAAGTAGTTTACCTCATCAAAGTAAAATATTAGAAACGTAAAGAGTGATTTAAATGCTTTATTTTTATTACATGCAATTGCCCTCGTGTTTTAATTCGCCTTTTACCCCCCAATCTTCTGTAATATTTTTCTTTTGGTCATTCTCCAGTTATCTTATATTTCCTCTGTCAATATGAAACCCATACTTGTATTAATATTGTCTTTTAAAGAGCTTTCAAAAGAGCTGACCATGTCCAGAAAAAATGATTTTCCAAAAAGCATGTAATTTGAAACTCCTGTTTTAAAGTGTAATAAGAATAAAATAATAAACATGATCTTGAATTTTTTTTTTTGTAATTTTGGAGTTATTAATCGAAACGGAGAGAGAGAGAGAGAGAGAGAGAGAGAGAGAGAGAGAGAGAGAGAGAGAGAGAGAGAGAGAGAGAGAAAGAGAGAGAGAGAGAGAGAAGAGAGAGAGAGGGGGTTTTTTTTTATATAGTCAGTCCACAACGAGGTGATCTCTGGCTTTTAGGCCCACCGTCAGGCCAGGGCGCCTGTAGCGCGGCTCGAACCTGCAACAGAAGGGTCCCTGCAGATCTCAGGGCGGACTCGCTAACCACCGTGCCAGAGAGAGAGAGAGAGAGAGAGAGAGAGAGAGAGAGAGCTGAACTGATTTAAGAATTGAGTCATAAAAATAAGAAAAGAGAGACAGTCAGAGAGCGGGGGAGGGGGGAGGGAGGAGGGGAGGAGAGAGAGAGAGAGAGAGAAAACCAAGCTTTCTATACTCAGTTTTACTATGACTTGCAGATTAACACAAGCTGAGCAGAATTTTCCTGGAGAAAGGTCATTTCTATTCTACGGCACACGAAGAGATGGAGCTGCACTATCTAATGCTTGTGCTATTCGCCGGTGAGTATGACATCCATCTTTCAAACATAACATAGATTGATTTGTATTGATTAGCGCTGTCGAACTAGATCTTTTAAAACTAGGCGTCCTAGCCATGAAATGAAGAACAAAACTATGCATTTGCTTTGATGACCTTAGATTGTAACTTGCAGCTGCATTAATTTTGTTGATGTTGACAACTTAACATGAATAGTATGAATAGTATAGCTATTGCCACTGTTATTTTCAAATTATACCGATACAGTTATTACTATTTAATCTTTACCAGTTTAACAGTCACTGTTCCTACTGATCATGCTGAGGTTGCTATTGCTGCTGTTGGTGGTGGTGGCCGCGGCGGCGAAGTTGCTACTGCTGTTGCCGCAACTACTTCTGCTGCTGCTGCTACCACTACTACTACTACTACTACTACTACTACTACTACTACTACTACTACTACTACTACTACTACTACTACTACGATTGCTGCTGCTGCCGCTGCTGCTGCTGCTGCTGCTGCTGCTGCTGCTGCTGCTGCTGCTACTACTACTACTACTACTACTACTACTACTACTACTACTACTACTACTACTACTACTAGCACTACCACTACCACTACTACAGGTGCTGCTGCTACTATTACTACTACCACTACCACTACCACTACTACTATAGGTGCTACTGCTGCTACTCAAAATATGACACTATTTTAGAATATCTGTAGTCGTTTTATCCACGTTGTTGAGAAAGATTCAGAATGTTACTTAAATCCACCCCCCTCAAGAAGCCAGGTAATGACAGCTTCAAGAATAAGATCCGATTCAGCCGCAGCAGTATCCAGTAACGCTAGCAGTATATATTGATTTTCTTCTCCACGTGAATTTGCTGGTCTTTTAGGACTGTGTCAGCTTAATCTAGAATTTCTTTTACTGGAGCTTTTGTGTTTTTCGTCCAGTCAACCTTTTTTTCCGACCTTTCTTATTATTTTCTCAACATGGCATTTTCTGTAGATTTGGGATTTCTTCGATGATCTTTCCATTGCTCTCTTTTTGACATTTTCTAGTCATCCAGAGCAAAAATATTTAATTGTCAAAGTAAAACTTGGCCTGTCGATCTTTATTGTGATGATTCGACTATTTCTATGAAACATGGAAAGCGATATAAGGATGAGCAGCTCCTCAAAATTTTTTTTCTTATATTATATTATCGTTTTATTTTGTTTTATTTATTTATTTATTTATTTTTTATCAATTAATTACTTATTTATTTATTTAATTTTAATTTTTTTTTTTGGGGGGG
>BLXT01001169.1:34356-47824 GCA_019648995.1 Plakobranchus ocellatus
TTTACATTTGTATTTTTACTTTTTTCTTGTCTCTGTGCAGACCAGAAATGTACCATCATTTTTATTTAATTTGTCTAGATTCCTGAGCTGTGCTAAAGTGTTGAAAAATCAATGCTTTATCATTCATAAGAGTTTCAGGATTTTCATAAAATCACTGTAATGCATTTTGTGATGTGCTGAATTTTAGCTTACATTATTTGATGCTTAATGTTGCGAGATCATTTTTTTATTCCAGCTATGTCTCCCGAAAATGAAGTTGGCGGTATGTTTAATATGTCAGCTGAAGGTAAGGGCTTCATCAGTTTTCATTTGTTTCTGCTAGGCCTACCCCTGGTACTTGTGCTTACAAAAAAGAGGACTACCATGCGAGTGTGGTGTGTGTGTGTTTTTTTTTTATATTATTATTATTATTTTGAAGAGAGGTGTCAGCAGTGAAAAAATGACATTAAAAAGCTTTGAAATGATAAAGGGAAGCTTTTGTTGGATTTTTAACCTGAAAAGGTCATCAGCCTACACAATAGGGGTAGGATCCAGAGAATGATTTCAATTCATGCTTATCTCATTAAATCAACGGAACTGTTGCGTTGACATGCAATTTGTAATTTGTATTGAATGATGGGAACTAGGAGGCAAATAATACAGAGTAATCCGCTGAAATCAACATTTTATATCTGTAGACATTTACATTAGGTCCCCCGGATCTATTTTGTCAATAAGATATAAATCATTTATGAACATTGATCAAAACAAATGGTAATTGTAAAGTTATGGGTCATAAATTGATTCGTAGGTTTTGATGGTTGAAGCTTGTCTGATATTCGTGTAACTTTGATTTATTATTTCCTGCATATTTATGTTGTACCAACTTTTATGATAATATATTCCCTTGCATCCCCACTTCTTTATCACACATTTGAATATGGCTATGTTGATATCCATGGTGGATTGAAAAGAACATTGAGGCATAATTATAGAGTGGTTGTAGCAAAGGACTAGAACTATCTTGACAGTACGAAAAGAAATGTTGAGTGATAAATCTTGATTACATTAGCTCTGGTCACTTAAGTTGAGTGATGCTCATGTCTTCTATGTTTCTCACAGCCATTTGGAAACAGATACAGCGATAAATGTGTTGTTTTTAATTTTAGCTTTGAGAGTAGTAAAAATCAGCTTATCATTAACCTTTTGAAATAAATATTAAAGAGATGGGGAATGTTATGGGAGGATCTGATCTACTATTTAACTTAAGTCAACATTGACTAACCAGTTTTAGTTATGGAATAAAGTAACCAAATAGGGGTATCCTCCTGTAAAATAGGACCAACTGAAGCAGTGTTGACTTCAAGTCAATTGTATTTTCTCAAGTCGCTTTTTTTTATTCTTTCAAACAACTGCGAAAGCTTTTATGATGACAGGTTTAAGTACATTCCTGTGCAATCTGGAATGGAATAAGGGCTGGTAAAACAATCATTTCACTTTATTCAATAAAAAAAAGGGCAAAAATGTTGCCTTTCCTATAGCTTTGTGAGCCCGTTTTTTTCCCCTCCAGATATGGACAAAGTTCCAACTCTTTTTGCACCAAAGGAAGGCCAGGCCAAGTACAACATATCCTTAGATGGTAAGTATTGACCTAGGTTTGACATTTCTATTTTGTGATGACTATTTTCTATTGGAAATAGCAGAAAAACAAGCACATCTCTATCCCAGTGCTATAAAAAAAATGTCACACAGCTGGATATGAATCACAAGGTACATTGTATACATCTACAGTCATGTTAGTCAGTCTAAGGGTCTGAAAAAGTGGATATCTTCATATACTTAAGTTGTTCCATGAGAATAAGGCAATAATAGAATGGGCATGGCATAAACAAAGAAAGGTGGAGTCAGCAATAAATGGAAAAACGGATCTAGTGCAAAACAGATGAAAATTATGAGCCTCATATGGAATGCCTTGTCTAGCCTTAAATAAGAAATAATTACAAAACATGAACAATAACAAGAATAACATAAATGTCTAAAAGAAAGAAAAGAATAGTTAAGATATAGTTTTGAAGAAGTAGGAAAGACTAGTCTGTTGCCGTCTATTTCCAACTGAAACTGGATAATTATATCCACCATGTCAGCTCATGAAAATTTAAGAGTATAAAATCTGATCAAAGAGAAAGAAAGCTATATCCCTTATGACAGTCAGGAGAAAGCAAAATGGAGAAATGTCTGAATTGGTGACTCCAAGAGGTGCAGTTGACATGTGTGTGCTACAGACAATCGACAACAGAAGGTAGATTTGTGTAGTTTGTATAATTGGATTTTTAAACAAAGATGTCTTGAAGAACATAAGCCAAACAGCATTATACCAAGAAGAAATGTGTTTATTGAGGTAAGGGTCTCAACTTACTTAAAAAGAACATACCAACTATTATGGTATGACTGAACACCATGTAACAAGCAATTATTTTTGCATTCAGAAAAGTTTACTCTAAAGAAAGAGCATGAGAAATAAGGGGCGTGAGGAGTATTTAGTACGCACCAAAGTAAACTGTAGGTCAGAATAGACAGGCAAATTTCAGTATTTAAAATTTAAGCCATCATTAAGCTGTTCACTTTCCTTGTGAGAATTAAAGGTGTGAAAATGACTCCTTTCTGTTAAATTATCACAGTTTTTCTTAAGCAAGCCTTTATCAAGTTATTGTTTGGACAGGTCTTAGATATGATGTTAAACAGCAGTCATCGCATACTGATGACTAAACTGGTAACCTCTTAAGACCGAAATTAATGTATCTGGAAAAAGCAGAAGTTCTAATTAAGACAACAGCTATCCATAGACACCCACTGCCTTGTTGATTAATCACAAAACAAAGGCTACAAGAGAGTACACAATACTGCAGTAGGCAGGGTGTAATTCCCAAGCAAAGCCATTTTTCCAAGCTTTAAAACCATCTTGGTTGACAACAGAAGTTTGTGATTAGGGTTGCCAGATCAGCTTTTCTCTTCAGTACCAGATTCTCATTTTCAAAGTGCCAGATTTTTAGATCAACTTATAAATCTACCGAAAAACTCTGTAGACTGCAAATTAATAACTTATATGAGCTTGCACCATTATCACTAACTTTTGCATAATTATATGATATCTAAGCAGATAAAGCGAGCACATCCAAGATTAAGAACTAACACTGGAATCTAGATTCGAATGTAGATGTACAGATCTAGACCACAGTCTAAACAAATCATAAAAAAAGGCAAACACAACCTGGGAAAGTACCACAGATCTGCTAGGCTGCTAACCATTTACAAGAAAAGTGCCATGAAAATCCAGACCTTCTTTCAATACCAATGAACAACAGGGGTTTGTTATTCAGATCCAAATCCGATTTTTGGCAGGGATAGCCATGGGCAGGAAGTGGCCTCAGATCAGCATCCAGTGTGTGCCCCAAAATTAATTGAAACAAACATTAAAAATACATGTAGCAATGTGCGTACATTGAAACAAAAGGATAAGTTAAATACTGTTAATTAAGAAATGGACAGAAGAAAAATAAACATCCTATGAATTGCTGAGGTAAGATGGAGAGGGGCAGATTCCATAAGACTAGGAAGGAAAACTCTAACCCAGAAAGAGTAAAGAAAGAGCCGAAGTATCTTATTTGATTAAACAACAGCAAAAAGTCATGGGAGCTGGTGCCATTTCAGACAGAATATTTGTGGCTAAACTGGCAACCAAATATTAAATCTAGGAATTATTCAAGCATATGCACCAACATCCGATAATGAAGATATAGAAGTAGAAAAGATTTATGAAGCAATAGAAAAAGCAAAGATTTATCTAAAGTTCCTAGACATCACATAATAATGGGAGCTTTCAGTGCATACGCTGGGGATGAAAGAGTAGAACATGTTGGGCGCAGTGGCATAAGGACAGTAAATGAAAGTGGAAGCAAGTAATTGAATGGTGCCAAATCAATGACTTTACCAACACAAATACTTGATACCAAAACCATCCTAGACAGCAATGGACATGGAAGAGCCCTGGCAAAAGAAGTAGAAACAAAATAGAGTATTTGTAGAAAAAAAAAAAGAATGCATGGTAATCTCAAAGAAATCTTTAAACCACAAGTCTTAATTCATGGTTAATAGGAGAGGATAACAGCAGCAGCTTATAAGGTTACAGGTAACTGAGAACATCGTTCGACTTTTGAAAAATTTATCAACAAAGCAGGAGAACAATATTCAATTTCAGGACTATTTCTTTGCCAGTCTACACCATATATCTCTGTTTGATTTCTCTCTATACATTATTGTGTAGATCATTTTGTTTTTGTAATCCTTTCTCTTGATTTTCATTGTTTTCGTCGCAATTTTTTATTTATTTATTTTTTTTTTAAATTTAGTGGTTTTCTTAAATCACCCCTTTTTTCCCACCTTTTTTTTTTTTTTTCATTCCTTATTCTTTTGAAGTCTTGTCATCCTTTCCCTACCTCATGTAGTTATGTTGTTTTTGTCAACTGATTTAAGAGGGACAGTTGTTGTTTCATATTTTTGTTCATATTTAAGTTATGAAAAAATGTGTGTTCAACAATTCACAGATGTGCCAGAAAACCCCACCTGCATGGATTTGCAAGAATGCGCTAAAGGCTTAGAGGCTACGGAAAACATGGACAGTCTGTCAGAGAGTGAGAAAAAGAATTTGTGCAAGTAAGTTTTGGATGCTCCAAGATATAGACTTCATTTCATTTTCTCTGTTTTTTTTTCTTTTTATCTTTTTTTTTTTTTTATCAATGTGATGCTTATGTTTTCCAGGAGCTGTACAGTTTCAGAAGGTTAACATGAACACCCAATTTTTTTTCAAATGATTCAAGAAATGATTCTACAGAAAAGAGGAATGGAATATATACCATGTTCATGTACAACATTCTGAAAAGTGAGACTATCCAGATGATGTTTGCCCCCCTAACCTATCCACTCTCACATTCAGAGGCAGGAAAAAAATGGATAATGTGGATAAAATTTCATAACATCTAAGGCACAACATTAATATATAAAATTTCATAACATCTTAGGCACAACATTAATGTATAAAAAAACAACCAAGGTGCTCAAAAACGTTTTTTAAAAAGTTCTAGAAAAAAAAACAAACATATTTTCACAAATTCTGTTATCTTTGAAGCATATAGACAAAGAGGAGTTCTAGAAGACAGTAAAAAAAAAAAACGATTACCAAAGGGAAGCATTTTTGGAATTTATAAAAAGGTCTTGATCCCCGTGAGAAAATGACACTCAGACACAGAGCAAAAAAAATTTATTTAATTCTGTGTTTTTTTATGTGGATCAGAAACTTGTAGGCCTCCCAAAAAAAATATAAATACAGTGGAACAGTTCTAGGGAATATGATTTCTATTTTGGTTTAAACATATTTTGGTTTAAGCATAGCACATTAAATAAGTAAGATTAAAAGGAGAGTGACCAGCTTCCGAAATATTAAGTTAAATCAATCTCACCCATTGTCACACTACAATGTGAATGAACACACCTATACACGAATCTTTCTCTCTTTCTTATCCATTTCTTTATCTCCTCTTTCCTTTTAAATTAAGAGGTTATTGCGCCTGTTATCATCGATGGAGAATAATAGAGCTCCCACAACTTCATCATCGCCTAAGTAAGATTTCCGGTCCTGAAGTCTCTACTTTTACAATTTAATTATCACCTAAGTTTCCCGGTACTGAAGTTCTCAGCTCGAGAGATGGCTTTATTACTTGGCTGTGATGCAGCAGAGTTTGCTTAGCTTAGCGCTGACAGGACCTAGACATGTAGGGAGTGTCTGGCACGGCCCTGTGCGTAACTGAGTGGTGGAAAGGAAGGGATGGGCAGGTGTGTGCAGTAGACCTATACCTAGCCGGAATTGGGCTGTGACTAACAGTAATGGGTTTGCATAGAGTAATGCCAGAAAGAAAGGGAAAGGCAAGGTGTAAAAAAAAAAAGTGTTTTTTTCTTGTGTGGGTCGGACAATGATTGGGCTTTCCCAATAGTTTTTATTTTGCTTTAGCGATAGTTTGGCTGCTTTCGGTTTACCCCATGTTTAATAACAAAGAATAAGAGGAAAAACGGAAAGCTCTTCAATTTCTTTTTGGTTTAGCCGTTTTTTTGGTTCAGACCTTTTCGATTTAGGTGTGGTCTACTGTAGATTATAAGTCTTTATTAATGTCTGTTTCTGTGAAATCTTAAAGATCCAATAGAGCAACAAAGTAACCCTTCATGAATTGCACAGAAGATCACAACAAGATCCAACATAAACAAAATGACAAGAAGGAAATCTGGATGTGTAAGTGTGAAAGACTAAATTGGAATACCAAGAATAAGTTGGAGAAAGAACCCCCCCCTCCCCTAAAGACGCCAGATTTAGAGGAAGAATAACTAATGCAGTACTGCTCAGACAGGTGAATCAAAATGCAACGAATATATTTTTTTTTTTTATTTCAATTTCTTGAAGGTAAACTGAAGAGTTTTTTTTGTAATAGGCAGACTAGTTTTTAGCAAAATAATTTTTATAGCTTTAAAAATGGTTACATGTAAAAAAATATTTCAGTTTGTGATCACCTTTCACAAGTGTAGCAAACTTTTTCCATTTACTCTCTATCTTAATAAAAATTTTTTCCCAAGTAAACATTTTGTTTTATAAAATTACAAAATAGCCATATTTATCTTCTTTTTCTTTTCATTTTTTTATTTGATTTGAGGATTGTGTATGAAAAGCTGGAGTGCATGGAGAAAGCAACAAATAAGTGTATGGAGATGACTCTTCCTGAGGAGGCAAAAGAAAGTATGAGATCGGGAATTATTAAAGGAAAGGAGATTTACAAGCAACATTGCACGGAAGGAGGTACTATTCATCTTTTATGTCATTATTTTACTTTAGGGCTCGTGCAACTTGTACAAATAAGTTTTACTATGAGAGTTCTGACAGAATAGTATGATGTTGGTTTTTAGTTTAATGCAATACATTATAGATTTATCAACAACAAAATCTATAAAGTCGAGTTTTTATCTGCACTGTGATCTCTGTCATTTTCTTTCTCTTTGTTTCTATACTAAAAAAAAAGTAAAGTGGGTCCCAGGCTTAGTCTAAGCATCAGGGAACCAGGAATAGGGTCCCGATTGCTCATGGCGTACAGAATTATGAAGTAGTTTGCCATTGCTTTCCTCACCTTTACTTTCGCTGGGTCTTAAGAGACCTAGTTTCCCATTTTTTAGCGCTTGGTGGGCACAGAGGAGCAATGAAAAATTTACTTGGCCCAGTCTGGGATTCGAACCTCTGACCTCTTTCTATGCCACTGAAGTCATAATTGCACAGGTATAGAATGACAAATGAGGCCTAAGTTGCCAAAACAGAGCTGACTTAAAATATGATTGCCTTGTACTTGGATATGAGCAAGTTATACAAAAATATCAGGAAAAATAATGTAGTAATCACTCATTCATAAGGTTCAACCAGAGGGGACAAAATAAAAGTTATCATCCAATTTTGTAACATATAAACAGACTACCTTTATTGTATAATGTGGTATTGATGTAATTTAAGAGTAATTTTCAACCTCATTTGTTTGCTAAGTTACAACAGTGACGAAAAAAGTCTTGTAATATTTACAAATTAAATCAAGGTAAGAATATATCAAACGTCAGATTTATTCTTATTACTTGTTATTCTTTGAAAATTTTATTTATGGATGTTCATGATCAAGTCGTAAGTTTTTTTTTTTAGTTTTGAAATGAAGAGGATAAATGTCAACACCCATAAAGCCACTAATTGACCATTTGAGCCTTGCCCTGCATTTAAGACAGTACTGTAAAGATATTTTAGTTTGGGTTTTAGTTATAAAAAAAACCCCAAAATAATATGAATACCTGAAATGATGATCGCATCTTCACCGCTAGGAAAGGAGCATTATTTTATTTACAATGAATAAGAGCAACATAAGGAATGGAAAAGTGAAGCTAGAGGGCCCATGACAGTAATGATTAGGGGCAATGAGTTTAATCTGAAAAATATATGTAGATTTTGTTCCAGTTCAAAATGATACATTGATGTTATCAGAATGTATAGTAATCATTTATTAATGAGCATTTCTTATCACCGTCATTTTTACATTATTGTTGTTTATTGTTATTGTTGGAAAATTCAAAACAGAAGAAACAATAACTAATAATTTTCTTTTTTTCGACAGATGGTGTGGGAGCAAACGAGTTCTCTTGGTTGTTTGTAGCTGCTGGTCTCTTGACAACCTGGCAACTGCAGCAGCAGCTTTAAAGAGGAGGCTCATGATTGGTTTAAGTTTTTTAGCACATGGATGAAAAAAAAAAAAATTTCCCCAATGTTGTCTTTGTAATTGTAATGTTATTATTTTTAAAAAAATGTCACTTTTGTACCAAAGTTTGCAAGTTATGCTTTTTAGTATAATGACATATTTTTTTTTAGAAGTGAATAATGGCTTTGTTTTTTTTTTTTGAACTGTCGGAGATAAAAAAACAAGGAAAGACTACAATTTTTGTGGCCAGTGGCGAGGTGACATTACTGCTTAATCTTTTCTAAATCTGTTATTTATATGTGTGCTTTTTCTTTTTTTCTTAAGTTGTTTTTGTAAAGTGCCATAAATTACACGTTTTCATGAGTGAATTATTTATTTCCACTTACATTAGTGTCAGCTTGTGTGTATAATCATCCTTGCAAAAAAAAAAAAATAATAAGCGAAAGCTTCTACACTAATTTGCTGCTGGCTTTTTGTGGGTTTTTTTTTTATTTTATTTTATTGCTGGTTTTTTTTTTTTTAATTTGGTTCGCTTGTTAATAGTTTTTTTCTCTCAAAGTTGACAGGCTTTTTTTTCTAGGTTTTGAAGCAGTGTATATTTTTTGAAACAATTTTATATAAGTTTATAATATACAATATATATATATCAGAATAAAAGAAATATGCATTAGCCTACATTATGATGTATAAAGCAGATAAGAGTTTGACAAACTCAATTTTTGTTATTTTAACAACATAATATTGTTAGCTTAAAGAGAAAGAACTCTAAATAAAATTTAGATTAGCATTCTATATTCTTTTTCATTTTATAACCACATCTGTATGAAACTTGTAACTGCAATTTTTCTATGCATGGCAGTAAATGTCAATTTGCTGTGTGTGCTCATTGTAAATGTTGCTTGAATAATTGATAGCGGCCATAACCTGCAACTAAAAGTAGTGAAAGTCTAACTTTCATAAAATGTGTATTTCTTGCATTGATATTGCAAAAAAAAAATATTATGTATGATTTAGTGGACCATATGTTATCTCGATTGCCTTAAGACACTGATTTTGGTATTAACTCATCGTTTTTTTTGGGTTTTTTTTGTTATATATACTTCTGTGGTCATGAGCTTTTCAAGTGACTAAAAAATATTTAAACGAGCAGTAAAGCTTGCACAAGGTGGCATCATATTGTAATTTATGTATTACAAGAAAGAAAATTAATCCTTTTGAAATGATTCTTATAATTGATTATTGCGTATTATTTATTAATTTCTTTTAAAAAATGTTAAAATAAAAAAAGAAAGAGTGAACAGAGATTAGATAAAACATAGTGCATTCTGTACATTTATAAGTAACAAATGAGAGAACAAAATTTTGGAAAGGTCTTTAAACATTGTTTTATTATCATATTTGATCTTTATGTTCTCACCTCATAATATCTGTCAAAATGTATATCTAGCAATTGAAAGTTAGTTCTCTAGTTTCATTAACAGTGTTGAGAAGGTAAAATTTCCATCACAAATAACCTTTGGCAAAAGATGAACAAAGGTACAAGGGAGGGAGAGAGAGAGCCAGTAAAGTATGTAAATGTGAATGTAAAAGGATGATTGGAAGTGGATAGGTCTATATCAGACATGTATGTGATAAGCATATGGCAATGTGAATGTTTTTCGTATACACAGTCATTTCCTCAGAAAAGCCCAAAAAATGCAGAGGAATTCAATTTTCGCAAAGGCAGAGGACATAATGTAAGATTTTATAATGCATTTGATGTATCATAGTGTAAACTTGTGAAGTGATTTACAGCTTTCATGTGTATCAGTACTTGAGGGACTTTGACGTTTTTATGTATATGACATTTATATTACATTAGGTTTTACAGTTCACATTATTGGAAATGCGCTTTTTGAGTTTAAAAATATTATGCTGTTGTCGTTTTTAATGCTCAAAATGTTCTATATTCATGCCTAAGCTTTTCAACTTTTTATCATTCATACAAAAAGTGTCTTACTCTTTGGTCCTAGTCTTATCCCTGATTGGCTTTCTAGTAAAACGTTTTGCTCATGTTGCCAGCTTTAGTTCATACCTTTTTAAGTGTAATAAGAAAAAAATACTTGAATTTTCTTTTTCATAAATAAAAAAGTTTCGCTTAAAACTATTGTGGATTGTTCTATTTATTGTTATGACGCGTTTTTTTTTTTTCAAGTGAGTGCTGATTTATAAAATTTTTATTCCAGCTTGCTGAAGAGAAAAATGACGTTTCCTTAGTAATTTTATTCTTCTTGTTTCCTGGATGCTTCTTGTCTCCCTAACTGGTTCCTGTAACAACTGTGTGAGATAAAACTCATCGGGAAGTTTTAACATAACATTTTCACCTTCAAGGCAGAGATGACCCTTAATCTTTTCACAGCTGCATAGGAAAATGAAGGGGAAAAATGTTAAAGCTTTTGTTCGCATAAAGTGGTGAAAAAAAAACCTGTGTGTCGTTTGGCAGAATGCTCAAAATTTTTCAAATTGAACAGCCTCTTTGGAAAAAGTTTCTGAAACTTCAAATTGTCTGGTACAGGATATTGTAGAATCACTTTGGTAGCCTTTATTGCTAAATGCCCATTTTTTTTTTCTTTTGGAGGCTATTTGACGTTGATACCACGCAAATTACTTTGCTTTGGCCTCTGCCCATCTATAAAACAATGTCTTTCCTCTTTTGCTGCAAAATCAAATCGGTCTTTACACTCTATTTTTCTTAATCAGATTTACCACCTTTCATATCAAGTGACGCAGACAAGAGCAAAACAAAGAATTGTAAAGAAAGAAAACCAGACCCACAAAATCAATATTAAGGATTTCCCTCTGATTTATGTATTTTTTAAAGCAGATGGATTGATAAATAGATTGAAAAAATACAATTAACTGATAGAAAGAAAAGAAATGAGAACAATTCACACAGCAAAAAGAGAGAGAGACGGGCAGAAGGATGTTGCATTTAAAAAAAATTTTTTTTCTCACTCAGGATTCACAATGTGCATTGGTTACAGATAATACAATAAATAAGATTTAGGGATTAATATTTAAGGCAACTTCTTCAACATAATAATAAACCTATACACACTCCAATATGCGCAATTAAAAAAAAATAGATTTAATGCTATACACAAATGAAACGAATTCTGGCAGGAACAGGTAGTCCGCTCTATATCTTAGTTGCAGAAAACAACGAAGCCATCAGAATCATTGCCATAATCTTCTCTGTCCTCATCAACAAAGCAGGATTGCATTCGCTGCTCTAGAAAAATCAGCAACCATTACCCCATTCCCTCCCCCCCCACCCCTTTTTTTTTTGAGGGAGGGCTGTGGCGGATCTGTTACCTGATTATGTTCATAGAAAGATGATTCTAGAGAACATAATAATGACAAAGACGGCTTAGAAAACTATGTTATTATTGTATGGGTCAAAAGGTTTATGATATTGATAGGAGAGAAGGTGATAATCGTAGTTATGATTAGTTGTGTTGACTTTTGCGCTCATGGGAGTTATGACACCTGTAGTGTGGGCTATAGAAATGAAATAAAAAATTGTATCCTTTCAATAATTCTAGCACAACTCGGATTGAAATATGGAGCTATCAATGGCGTGGGACCAAAAATTAATTTGCCCGGCTGTTCTACGACAAAACAGTTGTCAATTACGATTCTCAAAACGACACATCAAATACGTTTTTTTTTTTTTTTTTTTTTACACGGCCTCGGACAAATCATGTCTTTGTTTTAAGATCTCGCCCAGCAAAGGATATAAGGATGGTGATAACCAAAACGGTAGTTCTAATACTAATATTGATGAATAAAGTAATGACAATGATGATTTTGTTTTAATCCCCCCAAAACCCTTAAGCGTGAATAATAAATATTACAACGAAAAGTGCATAATGATGAGTCTTGAGCAATAGGTACAACTTTAGGTTAACTGAGTTGTTGATTTGAGTGTGGCAACATGATCGCCAATGTCTGTTCCACAAAGGGCACGTAAAGAGAAAGAAGTCTGGAAGTAGATCTAGTGATTGAGCATATATGTGAGTTACCATAAGATTGCTAGACACATTTTAAGAGTGTACAGACTTACCGGTAGTAATACTTATATCGTTTCATTTGCCTACTTACTCAGCCTTACCATGACAGTGCCGCACAGCTAATGGGAAACAAGCCTCAAGAGATATTGCTCATGAAATTCCTTAATCAACTGCTATGGTAATTTTTGCCCTAAAAATAAAAAAAATTAAAAAATCGTAATGTGCGTTGTTGTTGCTACCATTACATATTGACCAGGACCTTTCGATATAAGTTATTCTCTGTTAACCCCAACTGCGTTTGCATCCAATCTTTCCAGTGATTGCCTAGTGTATAGACAATATATGTCCTAAATAATTATCGCAGTTGCCTATGTCTTATGGTTTTAATAAATGATCGCTCATGATAAGCCTCTTTCAGTATTGATTCATTGCACTTATTTTCCGTCCATGATATCCTCATCATTCTTCTGATAAACCACATCTTTACCGCTTCCAATTTTCTCTTTGTTTTCTATTTTATCATCCAACACTCACTACTATATAATAGCAGCCTACTGACCTTACATATGTTTCAGTTGCCCTTATTTGGATTTCCATAACTTCTGTTTCTATTTCATATTTGCCAGTATTGGTTTCAATTTTTCGAATGTATCTTTGGCCATGGCTATTCTTTTACTTATTTCTTTTGCGCAATTTTTTGTGATTTTATATTAGCCTAAGACAATCAAATTATATTTGAATTTTGTGACTTGCTTGATTTTTTCCTTTCCATGCACGATTGCCTTTAGGATTGGATAATCCCCTTTAGAGTTGACTATAGGCATACTTTCCTTTTTTTTTTTTTTCACATTCGAAGACTACCCCATTTCTTTGCTATCTAAATTACAGTATCTAAATGTTTTTGAAGCTGTTCGGACTTATTCATTTGGAACTAAGTGTTCTCCAATGTCAGATACCACTACCGATACCAAAAAAAAAAAAAAAAAAAAATTCAAAAGGCCCTACTTAAATGCAATATACAGGACCTAAGCCCACTGCAATTTCTGCCTCCCAAAAAGCTCATGTTTTCAAAACTGTGACTGGGTTGGGCAGTAACGCTTTCTTTTTTTTTTTTTTTTT
>BLXT01001169.1:51605-63605 GCA_019648995.1 Plakobranchus ocellatus
TTATTATTATTATCATCATCATCATCATCATCATCATCATCATAATCATCATCATCATCATCATCATCATCATCATCATCATCGTCGTCGTCGTTGTTGTTGTTGTTGTTCTTGTTGTTATTATTATTATTATTGTAATTATAACATTTACATCGAGAAAATCTATGTTTACAACCAATGCTCTATGTGCTTTACATACATATTCATAAAAAAAAACATGCATGCACATATACATGCATATAATATGCAATTCTGCATTCACTGATTAAAAAAAAAAAAAAAAAGTACACCGTTCAAACTGGCAAAATGTTAAATCAATTAATATATAATAGGGGACATGATACTGTTAAAGTGATTCATGTATTTTAAGTATAGTTGTCTCTCTTTTTATGTGTTAATTTTAAAACACTATTGTAAATTTTTCTCTTGTTATTTTTTTTTTATTTTTTTATTTTTTACCTGACATAAGTGTAATATTACACTGATGCAAGACGCTTCCTCAACCCCCCCCCCACCCCCTTAAAAAAAAAAAACAAAAAAAACCAAACAAACAAAACAAAGCCAAAACCGTTTTTCTCACATTTTTTTTTAAAGGCGTCAAAGACCCCGCCTTCCTTTCAAGGCATAAAATAATGATAATGATCGTCTCCGGTTCAATCTAAGAATTAAGAGTCTCCTAATGTCCTATGACGCGGTTGGCTTCGAACATAGATCTACTCATATAGTTCTATTGTTTTCTTTGCCGAGTTTCATTTGACATTTTAGACCTAGATCTAAATAAATCTATACTGTGATTATGAATGTTGACAATGACAGTTGACATACAGTTTTGTCGTACACTAGTAGTTCAATCTAAATATCTAGTGTCGGTATTTTGAAATATTAAAGCGTGCGTGTATTACAATAAAAATTGTTATAATATCCTATTATATGTATGGTTTTGTCCTGCTTCTTGTTGCGGGCCTGCGCTTTCCCTTTTAGAACTGACTTGGGAGCGTGTTCTTGGGCATACCATGACAGACGAGGATTGATCGAGAATTCGTCTCTTTTTCAGTCCAGTCTGTGTCTGCGTCTGTTGCGAGTTCACGGGTTGTGTCTGACCCACTCTTTGTGCTTCACAGGTCTGTTGGTAGAAGGATAAACGTTGTCTTATCAAAAAAAGGGAAAAAACCTTAAGTTTCCAAGAGAAAATATTATTTTTGCAGGTCAGTTGTATTATTTTATTTTAGATTTTTCGAGATATTTTACAGTTCAATCCTTGCAAATCTCGTAAACATCTTGAATCCAGATTTCTAGTAATAATCTAACTAAGATCCATAGAAGGTAAGATTTAGATCTTGTCATTTAGTGATAAGTATAGATCATGATCATGAACGTATAAATGGAAAGTTATTTAGCGTGAAAGAGCAATAGGATATGATATTCTATTAAACATATTAAAACTTTTAATCACGTTGTTGTTTTTTTTTTCTTTGTTATTTCTTTTTTAAACGGTTATTTTTCTATTATTTTATCATCATATAAACCTTAGTACTTAAAAAAAAAAAGCGAACAAAAATAAACAGAACACCGAGTAAAATACATTGGAAATGATAGGGAACCGATTTGATCGCTATCAGTTGAAGTTAAACTGCTTCCTCGTACAATGCAGTCAATGTAGGAAGCAGATGACATTTAACAAATTAAATAAATAAATACAATGTGTATGCTTATGTAATGAAGGGAAGTCGACCTTTTAGATGTTTTTTTTTAAATGAAATTCATCCTATGCGGAAAGGAAAGTGGTGATTTTATTGAAAGCGCCACACTTGTTAAAATTCAGGCAGCCACAAGACTTGCTCAACTTCACCGGGACTCGCATCTTGATCATCGATTGAATTTAGGAAAACCCGTTATCTTCCATGTCCTTTGAGTGTGGACATATTCTTCAAGCATGTATATTATAACTCATTAGGCCGTTAAATTCGCTGTACATTAGATGCACTAGTACAGCACCAACTCCCAATTTCAATTGTCGATTTATCTGAACGCGTGGAGCGATATCTTCATCGACCATTGAATTTAAGTGGGGATCTTTATTTTCCTTGGGTATTTTAACCCAAAGACCGCCATTTTGACTGTGCACTGGATGTAGCGTAGAAACTCGTTTTAATTACTCTTTTATCTGAACTCAGGAGCCATGACGCCATTTCAACTGTCTATTAAGCTTGTGAAGCCATATACGAATACTGAGAGCCATCATTTCAATTATTGTTTATTGAACTCACGAAGTCGTTATCTTCACTGTCCAGGAGAATGCCTTTTGAAATTGTAAATCCTTTTTCTTTTTGTGTATTGAATGCTTTTTGAACTATCTACTGACCAATAGTGCATATTATCCTGTATTTCCTCCCACTCCCACTTCTCTCTCTCTCTCTCTCTCTCTATCTCTCTCTGTTCTCTCGCTCTTTCTTTTCTCTCTTTCAAACTCTTTTTCTCTAGCTCTAGCTCTTCCACCTAGTTTGTCTTTACCCAGCCTGTTAAAGATGTTCTGCATGTGCAGTATCGCTTTCACTCTTAACTCTTGAGTTATTTCCATTTTTACAGCAATCGAATTTGACACCGGAAAAACGCATAAAGTAGAGTTCACATTCTTTATTGGCCTACGCAATTCTCCCCTAGTTGAAAGAACGGAGTTTTTTACCTTCAGGTGTGAACACGCCATAATCAGTTCTCAAGTTGTGTCAGCTGATGGGATTCGTAAAAAAGAATCTATTTTTTTTTTTTTTAATCAATAATGATCAAAGAGCACTACCAACCACAGCATTATATATTGATAATCACAATGATAAAAGTTATGATAATGGTGGGAGAGGATCATTCACGCTAACGAAATAGCGCAACTTCAACAGTTTATCGTTTACTCATTGTTGATTTTTTTTCTTTTAATAATAAAAAGAAAGCCAGAAACGAAAGGGCACTTTTTGTACTAATAAATATGCAATGACATGGCATTTCTTTATTTGAGAAATATAAACGTTATTGCAAGAAGTGCCTGTTTTAATTTTTTCCATCTCTTTTTCTTGAAAGAAGGACATGAGTAAGTAAATTAAAATTTTAATTCTAAAGTGTTAACGGTGATGATCGTAGTTATCAGAACAGTTTCCACTCCTTTTTTTGGGCAAATGTTTCGTGTGTGTGTGTGTGTGTGTGCGCGCGTGTGTGTGCGTGCGTGTGCGATTGATTAGAACTATTATTTTTTTGCGTACCGCATATTAACTCCATTCTTTTATTTACCGTCTTTTAAGGAGCTTTCAAAACAAATGACCATATCCAGAAAAATCATTTCACCAAAAATCATATTACTTTTAACTTCTATTCTAACAATTTAATGAAAATAAAATGTAAAAAATTATCTTTAATATTTGGTTTTCTGTAATTTAGGAATTATTCAACTTAATAAAGACTAGAGAGAAACTGAACTGATTTAAGAATTGAGTCATCAAAAAAAAAGGGAGAGGAGAGAGAGACAGACAAAGAAAGAGAGGGTGGGAGAGGAGAGGAGAGGAGAGAGAGAGAGAGAGAGAGAGAGAGAGAGAGAGAGAGAGAGAGAGAGAGAGAGTAACTAAATTTTCTACACTCAATTTTACTACGACTTGCAGAATAACACAAGCTGAGTAGTATTTTCCTGGAGAAAGCTTACTCCTATTCTACAGCACACGAAGAGATGGAGTTGCCTTATCTAATGCTTGTGTTATTTGTCGGTGAGTATGACATCCATTTTTGAAATTCAGCAGAGATTGATGTTTTTTTCTTTGACGATGATTGTAACATACAGCTGCTCTAATTTTGTTGATGCTGTTGACCACTAGCAGTAAGTATTGCTGTTACCCCTGTTAATTTAATGTTATAGTGCTTAATCATTAAATTCCAGTATTACAATCATTGTCATTACTGCTACTTCTACTATTTCTCATGCTGTGGCTGCTATTGCTGGTGATGGTAGTGGCGGCGGTGGCGGATTGTGGAAGTTACCATCTTGTTTCAAAGAGCAATAATCAAATGTCTTGTCTTTGAGCTGTCAGGCACACATTGCACGCACCTCAAACTCTACCGTCATCAGCACGTTGCCTCTTCTGGCTGTCAAACCTTTTGCTATTGAACGAACATTTTTTTTCTGCCATTTTAATGGGTATTTTAAACTGCAAGCGATAAAAACATGTATTTACAGGCAATCTCTTTTACATAAAATAGTGAGAACAAATCAATCATACAGTTGATAAAGCAAATTTATAAAGTATTATAGTCACAATTTATTTGCATGGCATTCAATGTTCATCAACTGCAGCGGATATCCAATTATCAAAGATAACTAGTTTCCGTCCCTTCAAGAATTAATCTGAAATTTATGCATAAGACAGAGGTAATACACATAAGTCACAAAAATATAAATCTATTTTTAATGATATGCCATCCGAAAAATAAATAATATTGAAAACAAAATTGCATGTTCTGTTAAAAAGCTAAAAAACTCTAGCTTAATTGATAAGTATAAAGTATTTTCTAAACATCTAATTTAGACTTTTCAGTATGATTCTTAAATATAATATCTCTGTCCTTACTTAAATTTAAATTGCCGAAAAAAAATTGTTGCATTTCAAAGCCTCAAATAATAACCCTCAATACATTTTCTTACACCCCCTTTTTTGTTCTCGGCAAAAACCAAACACATAATGAAAACTGATCACTCAGTCAACATCCTCTTTCAAAAGCTATGCATTTTCATTTTCAACGCATCTAGTTACAGTCTGTGTCCTGGGTATGACGTTAAACTGCATCCGTCGGACAAATCGGTAACCCCATCAATTTTAAATTGATGAGGAGGGGTGTGGAACCCTTTAGGACTAAAAATAAGACCAGCAAAAGATCGGAAGATCCTTAATAGGACAAGGGCCATCCATCGATCCCCAGTGCCTTGTGGTAAGTTGCGAAACGAAGGCTATCGGAGAGCCCGTACACAAACCAGCAGTACGCAAAAAGGAAACCACTGCTGTAGCTTCCCAAGAAAAAAATCATAATCCGAAACAAAACTGAAACCTCGGTTAAAATTGAGGGTTTTTTTTATTTAAATCCAAATCCCTTGTTCGGCATGGATGGTCATATGCAGCAGGTGGCCCCAGGTCGTCATCCAACGCCTGCTCGCAAAATTAATTATCAATCAAACATAAAAAACAACAACAAGGAATGTGTGTACACGGCATCAAAATGGAAAATTAGAAAATGTTATAAAAGAAACGGACAAGATAAAACTCAACATCCTTGGGCTTACCGAGGTAAGATGGATAGGGGCAGATTCCATGAAACTAGGTAGTAAAACTCTAGTTTACTCAAAGGGGACATACACACGAAAGAGGCGTTGGTATCTTATTGGATGTAACAACGGCAAAAAGTCTGGGGAGTTGGTGTTCAATTTCAGATAGAGTGGTTGTAGCTTAATTTGTAGCCAAATCATTAAATCTAGGAATTATTCAATTGTATGCACCAACATCTGACAGTGAAGATGTAGAAGTAGAAAATTTTTCATGAAGAGATAGAAAAAGCTAAAGGCTATCTTAAATCCCAGGACATCATGAGAATAATGGGAGATTTCAATGCAAAAGTTGGGGATGAAAGAGTAGAAGATGTTGTTGGATCCAGTGGCATAGGGGCTGTAAATGAGCGTGGAAGTAGGCTAATTAAATGTTGCCAAATCAATGGTTTTACAAATAATTGGTATCAAAACCACCTTAGGCGACAATGGACTTGAAAGAGCCCCGGAGATAGAAAAAGAAACAAAATAGATTATATCCTCATTCAAAAACAATTCCGAAACGCCGTCAAAACATCGGAATCACTTCCGGGAGCCGACTGGGATTCAGATCATATTTCAGTAATGTGTAAATTTCAGATAAAACTTTATAAATTAAGAAAGGTAAAGGCTAATCCTAAATTCCAAACGGACTTACTAAATCTGATGAAAAACTAAAAGGCACAAACTGTGCATAATCAATATGAGACTCCAAACAACATCTCAGAAGTAGAAGAATTATGGTCAGAAATGAAAAATTGATTTGATGAAGTCATAGACAAAAAGTTCCCCAAAAAAGATAAAAAAAAAAAGAGCATAAGAAATGGATAATGAAATAAATACTCGATTTAATGGAAGAAAGACGTAAATAAAAAAAATGTAGAAGCCAAATGCAAAGACCTAAACAGAAACACTAAAATAAAATGCAACACGGCGAAAGAAGAATAGATTAATCAACAATGTCAGGAAATAGAGAAAAAGTTAAATATAGACAGCAAATTCACGCATGCTAAAATTAAGGACGTCAGTGATAAGAAAGTCAACTGCAGTAGCCCTGGCTGTATAAAATCAAAAGATGGAACAATGTTAATGGGAAAAAAGAAAATACTAAACAGATGGTCAGAATATGTTGAAGATCTTTTTAAAGATGATAAGTGCAAAAAGACCCAAAGTAGAGAAAAACATACAAGGCCCAACTATCCTTAAAGAAGAGGTAAAAGCAGCGATGAAGAAAATAAAAAATGGCAATACCACAATAATTTAGGAAAAGATCTAACAACAAAACCTCTCAATGCAAAATAAGATAGTGGTCAATTCCAGAAGGTCTTTGTAAATCTGTTTTTATAGTACTGTTTGAAACACCAGGGGCAACAGAATGTGAGCTTCACAGAACAATCAGTTTAATGAGCCATTTTACAAAAAATCCTGCTTCGCGTTTTGATACATAGAATGCGCACGAGTCTAAGACCAGAAATATCTCCAAAACAGTTTGGCTTTATGTCTGATAAATGGACTAGAAACGCAATATTCACTTTGTCAATGCATATGGAAAGGTGTATAGTAATACAAAAAGATCTCCACCTCTGCATCATTAATTATTCTAAGAACTTTGACAAAATAAAACATGTAAAGCCCTTTCATATGCTAGAAAAATTAGACATCGATGGGAAAGATCTAAGAGTAATCAGACTACATCTATAAGAATTGAAGGAGAACATAGTGATTTCAAATCCATCAAAAGAGGTGTGAAGCAAGGATGTGTAATATTTTCTGATCTGTTTAACCTATATAGTGAAATAAATTATTAAAGAATCTGGATGATATTTCAGGCTTAAAAATAAATGGAGAGAATCTTAATTATCTTAGTCATGCATATGATGCAGTTTTAATAGCAGAATCTGGCGAACAACTCCGAAAAACTTCTAGATATTGTAGTTTAAGAAAGCGAAAGAATGGGCCTGTCTTTGAATGTAAAGAAAACGGAATGTATGGTCATCTCAAAGAATCCTCTAACCCCAATTGCAATCTCGTTAGCAAAGGCGAACAAATCAAAATAAGTCACAAAATTCAAATACCTAGGTTACCTGATGACATCAGATGGCAAATGCACAAGTGAAATAAGTAAAAGAATAGCTATGGCCAAAGACATATTCCCAAAAAGTGAAACCAATACTGGCAAATAGAAACATAAGTGTGACAACCAAAATAAGGGTAATTAAAGCATATGTATGATCAGTGTTTTTGTATGGTAGTGAGTGTTGGACAATAAACAAAGAAATAGAGAAAAAACTAGAAGCAGTAAAAATGTACTTCATCAGAAGAATGATGAGGATATCATGGACAGAAAAAAGTCAAATGAATTGGTACTGAAAGAGGCTAATCTCGAGCGATCACTAATTAAAACCATAAGACAGAGGCAATTACAGTTTTTAGGCCATATTTGCCGACAGAAGGGTTTAGAACACTTAGCAATCACTGGAAATATTGAAGGCAAACGCCGTAGAGGTAGACAGAGAATAAATTTTATTGAAAATCTTAAGTCATGGGCAAAAGACAAGTGTAGCAATAACAACTTTATGATGTTAACTAAGAATAGGTTTGAATAGAGGAACGTGATCGCCAATGTCTGTTCCAGACAAAATATTTGATGATGATGTTGATGAGTTGCAGTCTACTGTAAAGATTTATTACCTTGTTTCAAAAAAGAAAAACTCCTCAGATTCTTAAATTAAAAAACAAAAAAAAATGTTTTAACAAAACTGAGAATCTTAAGATGTATGTTGGGTCTCAAACCATCAGTATAACTTCACATTCCATATTGTGGGATTTCAAGTACAAATTCTATCTGATGCCTTTAAAGGAAATAAAACAAGCTGCTTCAAATAATTTTATACATTTTTAATTTTTTTAGCAAACCAAGTGAGCTCTTCACAGGCACCAGGGAGAACTTTCTTCATGTGTCTTTGCCCTAGCCAACTTAAAAATCAACTAATTGCCACTGTAAATCACTACACATTTTTTATCAAAACTTTCAAGATTCTTTTTTTTCCCCTTTTCACTTGTTCAACATTTAAGCTAAAAGATTCACTAAAATGTTTTGTTTCAGGCGTTTAATCTTATCACACAAGCTTAAATAAAGACTTTTGAAAACTCTGTGATTGTGAAAATGCGAATCATAAATCACTGATTAACATTTTTAAAAGGGATTCCTTAATGTTCTGCTGATTTTTTTAAAAGTTTATCTTATTTCTTTATCTGTAAATCTGGTATCTCAGTGAATTTTGATAACTTGTTACTATCAACACAAAATCAATAATTAATTTTTTAAATTTCAAGTTTGTTGTGCTTTTTTATTCATTTGATGTATGAATGGACTTGCCTGCTTCATTTAAATTGTAGAAAGAAAGAAAATTTGAGAAAGTATGAAAAAAAATTGAAGCATCATATGTACTTGGTATCTATATAATCTGTAACTGCCTTTTTCTTGGTCCATGATTTATTATGAAAAAAAAAAAGAGATTTGAGTCCCGATTTCCTTGAAAGTAGCCATAGCTATTACCATCTACCTAGACAATCTTAGCAAAACCTCTTTAGGTGCCTTGTCTGGACAGACATTAGCGATCATGTTCCTCCACTCAACCTTTTATTCTCAGTTAAGCTTAGAAAGTTGATCTTGCTACCATTACCTATCGCCCATGACATAGATGTTCAATAAAAGTTCTTTTCAATCTACCTCTACTGCGTTTGCCTTCAATCTTTCCGTGACATTCTCAAAAGTAACGGGATTCCAGATGTGGTTGTGTCAGATCATCAGCTTTTCCTCTGTCGTCGGTTTCGTGATTTTGCGCAGAAATTCGGTTTCACGTAACAAGCCAGCATTCCTGCATGCTCTCAAGCCAATGGCGAAGCAGAATCAGTTGCGAAATTCGCCAAGAAAGTGCTGAACCAGACATTTCACTGTTCAATTACAGGGCGAAACTTAACGACGATCGCAAGCATGGTTCGATTAGTCTCCCAGTGCTGAAGACACGAGATCCAGTATTGATAAAACTGGACAATGATGGAAAATGGGAGGACCAAGGAACCGTTTTTGCAGGAGATCCAGAAAATCGCACTCATCTGATCAACTCACCGGCAGTTGTCCTTCGACGCAATCGTAAATACCTGGAGGTATGCCAGCCAGCAGAAGTGTGCCAGCCAATGGTAGTCCCTCGACAAGCAACGATGATGGGGGACCAGATCAACATCCCTCAGCAGTGCCAACACCACCGTCTCCACAACCTTCACCTTCACCCCAGTCAACTGACTTTAACACTAGATCCAGCCGTGGTTACATCTCAAGGAAACCTACATTTCCAAGATGAAGAAGGAAAGATCACGACATAAAATTTTCTTTTTTTTTAAGCTATGTGTGGCTAGAGCTTTATTTTATATCGCTAAGCTGAGTATTGTTGGAGTTTATGTAATTGGTGGCCTTTTAAGATTTCCTGAAAGCTCAGTATAGTTATTTTCGGTTTAAAATTTGAGGCTCGGAGTAGAGAGGGCCATTAGCATTTGTATCAGGTGGAGTTCCTTTTGTTTCTATGGAAGGAATACTTCCAACCTCCAGTTTTTTGAATAGGTTCGAATGGGTAACTTTACAGTGCTGATATAGATAATAGTTATGTTTTTTTTTCCTTTTGTCTTTCTATCCAATCCATATATTTTTTTTTAATTCAACGGGATATCTATTTCATTTGGAAAAAAAAGGACGATGTTCCGGCCTGTAGATTGTTCATAGATATTATATCAATTATATCACGTAAATGCATGTGAATGAGACAACCCCAATTGAATACTGAGAGCAACTTGCTAAGTGGGCAGAGGAGGCGCAGGAGCGCCATGTTAAAAATAATAAACATTTAAGTCAGTTTTCAATAGAAGTAAATAAATTTGTTTTATGTTGTGTAAGCGCGCACAAAATCTAGAGAACCACAGACTAAGTTTTGCCATTCTTTTCCCTAATAAAATGCTCTCATATAAAGATTATATCCTGTCTTTTCTCCAAAGAATCTTTGATTTTTGAAATGATTAGCCTTGTGGACTACTTCCATAATTGTTTCTTTACTCTACACACATATTATATATTCATGTAGATAAAAGTAAAATTTAATTTAAATCTTCATTAGCCCATTTTAATCTCTCTAGATGTGCAGGGTGGTCCACAAGTCCCGCATCGCTCCTATATATTATGTGGTATTATCTTATGACCTCCTATGACCTCCTAATTTATGTTGTTATTTTTTTTCTTACCTGAATGACACTTTCCTGACACAAGGATTGGTCGTGGGTGTATAATTCACCAGCCCCTATGTCATGGCCTTCACGGAATAATGATCTTAACACTTGTGACAATTCTCTTTAGGGTTATGTTAAAGAAATTGTTTCCAAAAAGAGATTTGACTCGGATGGAAAAAAAAAGGAGGCTGATATTGTTGCATTTGTTACTCTCACTGCTTCGAAAAGTGTCAAATGGACTCTGAGGACGAGTCATACTGTGCTCTGAAAGTGATGGAGATCATACAGATCCTGTGGACATGCAATATATAGGATATTCTAGCCATAGATTAGGATTTTGAGATGTAGCAGGCTATCTAGACTAGTCTTAGGCTAAATTTAATGATATTCTGTAGGACTAGAAACTTATCATCTTATCCTAGAGGTATAAATATCTAGAACGTACGAATTTTCAGCTGCATAACTACAGATACGAGGCAGCCCTGTGGTTTGAGACTTGAGTTTTACAGCCAAATGAAACCATATATTGTTTTCCTGAAGGTTCAAGCTTATGCCTGACGCCTAGCCTTACGAATGCCCTAAAAAGTTTGAGATCACTAAGTTATAGACAAGCTTTTTATATCACAGACTAGGACTTGAAATCATAAGATAAACCAGTAGACCAAAAACGCTTTTAAGAATTTTCGAACAAGAATAAAGATTAATAAAAATCTAGTCCACAGATGCAATTCTTACCAGCCCCAAAAAATAGGCATGGATAATTCACATATAGTGTTATACCTTCGTGACCTTTACCTTGCCGCGAACATAGAAATATGACATCCTGGTGAACAAACCCTATAAGGAGTATTGGTAATATGTATACTCAAGAGGATTTTTTTATTCACATTAGGTGAATTGATTTTACTTTTCTATCTTGCATTTCTACATTTCGTGAGTTGATATGAATGATCATGAATCATTATTCTTTTTTACAACCCCCAATTACCTTTCTAATTTATAACCTACCGACGGATTTTATTTTTTTTTTTTGTTTTCTTTTATATATAGAAAATATACTCGTATATACTCGTATGATCTTTATGCCCAGCCACCCCTTCTTATCTGCCTTATCTGCATCTAATTATTTTTATCCATATTCACGTATTTATGCCAAGAGCTGGCATGCAAATTCAAAGATTTTTTTGTTTTGTTTTGTTTTGATATTTTTTGTGTGTTATTTTTTACTCTCTTGCTCTACATGTGAATCGTATTTTATTGCGTCGAAAAAACAAAGGAAGCGCATTCAAGTGCTAATCCAAGGGAATCTGAGACTTATTGCAAGTGCATTGGACTGGAGTTTCTCCACCTCTCTCTCTCTCTCTCTCTCTCTCTCTCTCTCTCTCTCTCTCTCTCTC
>BLXT01001169.1:67196-82537 GCA_019648995.1 Plakobranchus ocellatus
AACAGAAGTATTAGCAGTGAAAAAATGACATAAAGAAGCTTTGAAATGATAAAAGGTTATTGGATTTCTAACTGAAAATGGTCATTAGCCTACAAAATAGAGGTAGGGTCCAGTGAATTATTTCAATTTATGTTTCTCCTATTAAATCCACATGACATGTATAAATAAAAATGTTCATGTATTGAATGGTGCGAACTATCTAGATCGTATGAAAAGAAATGTTGAGTGATGAATCTATATTAAATTAGCTCTGATCACTTAGGTTAATGAGTGATGCTCAAACTTGTTTCATGTCTCTTAAGGTTTCTCACAGCCATTTGGAAACAGATCCACCGAGACATGCGTTGTTTTTAACTTTGGGTACAATAAAGCTCGACTTCTTGTTATCCTTTTGAAATTTTTTATCATTAAAGAGACGGGGAGGATCTGATCTATTGTACGGTTAAGCCAACATTGACTTAGCAGTTTTAGCTATCGAATAAAATAAAAAAGAGTTATGTTCCTGGAAAATAGGATCAACCCAAGAGAAGATCGACTGAAGCTATGTCGACTTCAAGTGAATTGTATTTTCTCAAGTGCCTTTTTTAAATCTTTCATACAAACTGGCAAAGCTTGTATGACGACAGGTTTAAATATATCACTGTGTATTCTGGCTTGAAATAAGAGTTGGCAAAACAATGGTTTCATTTTATACAATAAAAAAGAAGACAAAAGTGTCCCCTCCAGATATGGCATCAAGCAATGGCCAAAACATGCACAGTGACTATAATTATATCCATAGATGTGGTATTGATGTAGATTTGACACTTCTATTTTCTGAAGATTATTTCCTTACTGCGCGTAGGGGACTATTGGATATAGCAGGAAAATAAGCACGCCTCCATCCCAATACTAGAAAAATAAAGTCATGCACACAACGGAAAATGAATCACAAGGTACAATATCTATCACCAGACATCTACATGTAAGTTGATTAAACAGTCTTTGAAAAAGTAGGTCACCTTAGTTAATTAAGCTCTTTCAAAGCGGCGGAATAATGGGACATGAAAAGACGGCTATAATAGAATAGGCATGTCACATACAAAGAAAGGTAAAGTCAACAATTAATGGACAGACAGATCTACTGAAAAACAAACAAAGGTTATGGGCCTCAAATGGAATGCCTAGTTTGGTCTAATAAAAAAAAAACATTTACGAAACATGGACAATAACAAAAAATACCAAAAATGTCGAAAAGAAAGAAAAGAGCACCTACGGTGTAGCTTTAGAAATTACTTCAGGTTCTGTAGAGCTTCTATAGAAAATCAAATGACATGAAAGACTAGACTATTGCTGTCTATTTTCAACTTTAAAAAACTCGATAATTATATCTGCCATGCCACAGCAGCTGATGAAAGTTGTAATGATGGAAAATCTTATCCAAGAGAAGAACAGGTAGATCTTTCAGAACAGCCAGGGCAAAGCAAAATAGTGAGAATTTTATGTTGTTACCATACGTCACAATTGGTGACTCTAATGAGTGCAGCTGAACTGTGTGCTACTGACAATCAAGAGCAAAAGATAAGGTCGTGTAGTTTGTACAATCGGATTTTAAACAAAGATGTCGTGAAAAATAAAAGTAAAATAGTATACAAGAAGGAGAAACTGTGTTTATCATATGAGGATCCAAACCTACTTTACAAAAAACAACAACAAAAAAAAAAACGAGATAGTCTAGGTAACAGGAGACTATGTAACCATTTTTGCATTCAAAGCAGCTTATTCTTAATGAAGAGCATCAGAATTCAGGGGTGTAAGGAGTATTTAATGTAGGCCTAAGTACACTGTATGTTAGAGTGGGAAAGGTAATTTACTGTATTTTACATATAAATAATAATACTAATAAGCTATAAATAGCTTTTGTCGTTCAACTTGCAAGCGTTTTATGAGTAGTAAGTGTGAAAATGACATCTTTATGTTGAATTATCACAGAAAGTGAAAATATATCTTAATCAACTTATTTTTCAGCCAGGTCCTGGGTATGAAGTTAAATTACATCCATCGTAAAATCAGCGATTAAACTGATAAACCCATCATAGTCATGTCTCCAAGCTTTACAACAATCTCGGTTAACAACAGGAGTTTGTGATTCAGATCAGGGTTCCCATTTTGGCTTTTTGAAAAATCGTTTGTCCGTGAATAAATGCAGTTGGCTTTCTGGTCTTTGTTTGGCCTTTCGATCAACTGTGGTTCAATGTTTCAAATATGCATAACTTTTTTTTTCCCAAATTCACTGTTTGTAGATATAAAGACTCCAATAAAGAGGTCAAACTTAATTGATCTGTCACTATGATAGTTTGCCATTTAGCAACTACGGACCTGGCAACTTCAAATACTTTCTTTTTTGCACCAATCAGATCTAGGTATTTAAATATTAACATGCCAGATCCAGACAGATCGTATTGTTTTCATTGTACATAAATGCCAAGATCTATAGGCTATTGTACCTACGTTGACACTGCATGATGACTATTCACTGCTAGAAAAAAGAAGAAAAGCACAAGAAGAAAGAATTATTATTTCGTAAGATCTAGATATAAATAAGGCTAAATATTGTATCAAATTTAATTAGTCTTAAAACTGCCTGCTTTATTCTACCACAATGCCTATGTGGAAAACTCAGGGCCGGATCCGGGGGGGAAGGGGGGAGAGAGAGACGGGGTCCAGAGGTTCCGGAACCCCTCACCTGCAAAAGTAATGTAGGTGCTGATTATGTACTATTTTAGTGCCAGGAAAGGCCACATTTTTACTTTCAAATTGCCAAAAAATTTGTTCGGAACCCCTCCTTTGTAAAAGTTCTGTACCTGTGGATGTTGATTATGTAATATTTTAGTGCAAGGAGAGGCCACATTTTCACTCTCAAACTGCAAACATTCATCCGGAACCCCTCCCCTGCAAAAGTTAGGTACCTGTAGATGCTGATTATTTACTCAATTAGTGAAAGGCAAGGCCACATTTTCACTCTCAAATTGCGAAAATTCGTTAGCTTCAGTGCTGCTTAGCAGAGGTGTCTACCAGCAGCAATGGAAGGTGAGGACAATTCTGTATCCTCGAGGATTCGTGAGGCATCCCCACAGTGTGTGCAAATGAAGTGTGTTTGCCATTCTCTGGCATTGTGCATCCGCCTTTGGAAAACTGCCAGCTCACGTCGGTTATTAACCGTCGAAAATCCCAAACTGGTTGAACAATAGTGGAAAGGCCCTATTCGATATATTGATCAACTAAGGGGAATTGAAGACCTTTTTTACTTGTTGCGTACAAGCCAAATGCCGACCTGGTGTGAGATATAAGGCGAGGATAATCAAGGAGATACTTCATGACCACAGAAACTACCTGTACTTTGTTTTCGCATCACCTTTGGTACAAGAATTTGAGAAGCTGAATGCGCTCTTCCAAAAGACAAAAGAGGTCCTGAAGCATCGATTAAAGGGCCGCTTCTTCAACATAGGAGTATTAAATCTCGCTTGTACAAAGCAGAAGGAGAAATGAAAGAGCTTGAAGAGATATATTTTGGAGGCAAGTTTATCCAAGAGATAGAGTGCAATAACTATTTTACACATGAGGACAGAATGGCAATTAAAGCACGATGCACAGCACTGCTGGATAAAGCTATCTTGCATATGGGGAAGAGGATAACACCTGTCGAGGACATCTTCTCAAGACTGAGTCTTCTAAGCCCAAAGACTGTCTTGAACCAGATGGAAAATGGTAAACTAAGGGACCTTTCTTTATAGCAGCTGATCAACGAGGATATGGAAGGACAGTATCGGAAAATAGGATTCCTCAACTGGAGAGATTAGCCCGTCTTCAAAGATGATGGTATACCTTCTGATGCAGAAAGCCTCTGGTTGGGCGTCCTTAGTAGTTCGTCCTTTAATGATCTTGCACTTTATACTCTGAGATACTCGACAACCCCAGTCCGCAATGCTTATGTGGAAAGAATCTTCTCTTTAGTAACTTCATTAAAGACCAAGCCAAGGAACTGAATACAGGTCAGCTTTTCTGGAGACCATTTTCAGAATTAGAGTTACCGAATTCTGAGTAAAAAGTACTGTCATCATTTTTCAGCCTCTCAAAGCATGACTGAGCCCAACAAAACACCTATATATCCTTTTGCACATCACATGCAGCCCCTACTTAAAAAAAAATAATTCCAGCATCTGAGCCTGCTGATGAACTGGATGAGCTTAGCCTCAGACTGAGGGCGCTGAATTGCTGATGCTGTTTGAATTAGAGTGGACAATGTGAGAAAATACTGTTATGTACATAGTGTTCGAATTAAATTAAAATTCTGCAAGCAGCAGCCATTGAATCAAGTCTAATTTGTGCAAAGGAGCTTATAATTTGGAATCAATTTTAGTTATCATTGAAATCTGGCTGACACAGTGTCACACACAACTAAGGCTTAGTTGAAAGGTAGAGGAAGCTAAAACATAGACGTAGAGCTGGTACAATAAATCGGACATGGTAAGATCGCAAACACTTTTAAATGAGAGTAATTTATTTTGATAGCGATTATTATCATTTTTAAAGCTAAATATATACGAGTTAAGTATAAGCCATGTCGAAAAAAAAAACAACCCATGATCGATTTGGCCTTTAAATTTGGCCTTTTCGAAAAATATTTGGCTGTCATTTGGCCTTTTTTGAGTAATGAAAGGGCCGTCAAGGGTCCCAAAGAGTTGGCGACCCTAATTAAGACCCAAATCCCTCGTTCAGCAGATAGCCATGCATGTAAGGTGGCTCCAGGTTGTATTCAGTGTCTTCTCATAAAATTAATGTAAAGCAAACATTAAAAATGGCAAAGTAGAATGTGCGTACATTCATTAAAAAGATAAGTTAGCTGATAATGTTAATCAAGAAATGAATAGAAGAAAACTAAACATCCTAGGACTTGCCGAGGAAAGATGGAGAACAAGTTTAGGTACGAAAACTTTAATAACTCATGAATAATTACACATGAAAGAGGCGTAGGTATCTTACTTGATGAAACAACAGCAAACACTCTGTGGAGTACTGTCATTTCAGTCAATATTTGTAGCTAAACTAATAGCAAAACTATTAAATCTAGGAATTATTCAAGCATTTGCTCCATCATCTGATAATAAAGATGTAGAAGTAGAAAAGGTTTATGAAGAAATAGAAAAAGCAAAAGGCTAGGAAAAATTCCAGGATATCATAATAATAATGAGTTGGGGATGAAAGAGTAGAAGATGTTGAGCCCAGTGGCAAAGGATCAGAAAATGAACGTGGGAGTGAGCTAATTAAATGGTGCCAAATCAACACAAATATTTAATATAAAACCATCCCACAGACAGTGGACAAGGAAGAGCCCTAGTGATAGAAATAGAAAATAAAGATATTTCAATGTGAAAAAATAGAATACATGGTCTTTCCAAAGAAACGTTTAAACCCCAAGTCTCAATACATGGGCAATAATAGGGAGCATAACGACAGCAACTTTATAAGATTACAGGTAACTAAGAATGGGTTTGAATGGGGGAACATGAGTGCCAATGTCTGTTCCAGGAAGGACGCCTAAAGAAGAAGAAATGTTTGGCCAGAACTATTACATAAACGTCTTGGAATAATGTTTATACTTGAAAAAAAATCAATTACAAGGGGATTGATATCTAAGGGCTATTTCAAATATTTCTGTATTTTTTAAAGCAAGTTTGGCTTTTGAATATTTATCCACAATGCAGTTTACATCAACAAGATTTTGTCTTTGCTAGTCTGTATCATATATCTCCTTTTCATTCATCTCTGTCCATCATTGCCTAGATCATTTTGTTTTGTTGTGTATTTTTTATCCTTTCTCTGATTTTTAGTGTTTTTGTCAGAATTTTTTTTTCAATTTCTGTGCCTTTTCCCCCCTTTTTATTAAGTTATTGTTAAAACCTTTGTTCTTTTAAAGTCGGTCATTCTTTCCCTACCTGAGGCAGATGGTTTTTTTTTTTTTGGTCAAAATATTTAATGAGGGATATTTATTTTTTTACATTTTTGTTCATTTTTAACTTTTGAAAAAATGTGTTTGTTCAACAAGTGCCTGAAAACCCCACCTGCATGGATTTGCAAGAATGCGCTAAAGGCTTAGAGGCTGCGAAAAAGATAGATAGTCTCTCAGACAGTGATAAAAAGAATTTTTGCAAGTAAGTTTTGGTATGTTCCAAGATATAGACTTTATTTCATTTGGTAGCTTTTCTTTAAGTTAATGTAAAGCCTAATGTTTCGCATGAGCTGTATAGTTTCAGAAAATTAACATGAACAACCATTTTTTTCAAATGATGATTTAAAAAATGATACTAAAGAAAAACAGAAATCATGGTCATTTACAAAATTCTGAAAAGTTAGACTATGCAGATGATGTTTGCCCTCCAATCCCACTCTCAGAATCAGACGCACGAAAAAACAGATAATTTTGATAAAATCTTTAATTTCACAACTTTAATATGAAATAAAAAAAAAACAAAAAAAAACTAGGTGCTCAGAAACGTCCCTAAAAATGCACAACCTATTCTAAAAAAGAGAAACAACTGTATGATTTCCATAACTTCTGTTATCTTTGAAGCATAGTAGACAGGGAGGAGTTCTTGGAGACGTTTCTAGAACGATTACCAAAGGGAGACAATCATTTTTGGGAATTTAAAAAAAAAAAAAAAAAGGCTGGACCAGCGTGACAAAATGACACTCAGAGAAAGAACAAAGAAGAGATTCATTTCATTTTGATTATTTTTTATATGGATCATGGACTTGGAGGCTTCCCAAAGAAAAACTTTTTCTCACAATAAATCCAAATGTTTGAAAGTTAACTTCTTTTCAGTGAACATAATTATATGAGGGCACATCAAAGCCCAAGCCCGATGCCGAATTTAAGCTGAGGCCTAAATCTAATCCACAATAGCTTGCGCCTCTTGAAAATTTATTAATATTAAACTGTGCTTGGAAATAATGAATCCAGTTTCAGAGTGATAAATAGTCGTATATACGAGTTCAAACTAGGTTTTCTTTCTTACAGTATTTCTCTTTTTCTTGGAATTCTAGCAAGAGACACCACTCACAAATAATTTATGTCTAACAGAATGCACAGCTCTATGGACATTAGAAAAAAAAAAGCATTAGGCCGGATTGTATGGGACCAATTTAAATTATCCAAAAAAGAAGTGCAAATCCTGGCCACGCTGAATTAAAACGATCGCAAACTGGAGACCAGATTTGTAATTAAAAAGAAAATTTTTTAAAATCCAAGTCAGATGCAAATGACTATAATACTTATAAATGATCTTGATTGAAGAATACACCGGTTCTAGTGTTAAGATCACCCAATTCTAGGTTGTGTAGTGACACGTTCATAAGTTTTAGATCTATTGAACCAATCCAGCTCGCAATACTCCCATTGTCATTATAGACAGAAAAGAGTGAAACGGCAAGAAAGACACCCTAAAAGTTACATCGGAGGCTTGTATATCGCTGTTATCAGATTATATTGTGCATAAACGTCACACTCAGGATCTAATGCAGTGTCACTCTTTTTAAGTTACATGAGTTGACCATAAGTATATATCGCATATTTCGGTTTCATAACTGCATAACAGTACTTTTGTCTGGTAGTGAGTGTTTGACAATAAACAAAGAAATAGAGAAGAAACTAGAAGCAGTATAGATGTGGTTTATCTGGAGAATGATGAGGATATCATGGACAGAAAAAAAAAGTCAAATGAATTGGCACTGAAAGATACTAATCTCGAGCGATCACTAATAAAAACCATTAGACAGAGGCAACTACAGTTTTTAGGCCATATTTGCCGACATAAGGGTTTAGAACAATCACTGGAAAGATTGAGGGCAAACGCAGTAGAGGTAGACAGAGAATAACATTTATTGAAAGTCTTAAGTCACTGGCAATACGCAAGGATAGCAATAACAACTTTATAAGGTTAACTAAGAGTAGGTTTGAATGGAGGAACATGATTGCCAATGTCTGTTCCAGACAAAGTACCTGATGATGATGAACTGCAGGACATGATACCCTGTCACATACATGTATATATCGGTAAAGGAAAAAGATACTCGCACGGCGAGTTGAATAAAATTATGAAACGGAAAAGAACATTGGGTCCGATCGATGATAAATATAGTGAATACATCGTGCAACACTATTTAGATCGGTAAATTATATACAATGGTTGTTGACAGCGGTATCGGATTTACCTAAAATTACACACACAAAAAAAAAACAACAACAACAAAAAAACAAACAAAAAAAAAAACTATCGAATATTTCTTCCTCCGACCACCGGCATCATCATAGAATAACAGATTTTAGCTACATCCGCCCAGATTTTCCTTGGCAAAAAGAAAAGATGGCAGGTTCCGCTTTTCTACTTTTTGAAATTAAGTTCCATCCTGTGTTTCTCATTTTTCATTCTCAAGCAAAGCAAAAACCCGATTTCCACAATGAAAAGCTTGCTCTTATTCTCCATTGGCTGCATGGCCGGCAGTAACTCATAAGAAAATCTGATTGGCCAGCAATTTTGCACTCATGACTGCTCAGATAGGTGAATCAAAAGTAATGGGGGTTTTTTTTTTGTTTGTTTGTTTGTTTGTTGTTTTTTTTTTTCTATTTTAATTTCAATATCTTTTCTAGATAAGCTGAAAAGAATAATTTTTTGTTACAGGCAGACTAGTTTTTAGAAAAACTGTATTTATAACTAAAAAGTGGTCATGCATGTAAAGAATATTTCAGTTTGCGATCACCTTTCAAAGCATAACAAACCTTTCCCATTTAATCTCTGTCTTAATAACATTTTTTTTTCCCGCAGAAATTGTTGAACCAAATCACAAAACATCACATTTTTCTTCTTTTTCTTTTCATTTTCTATTATGATACAAGGATTTTGCATAAAAAGCTGGAGTGCATGGAGAAAGCAACAAAAAAGTGTATGGAGATGACTCTTTCCGAGGAGACAAAAAAAAGTTTGAGATCAGGTGTTTTGAAAGGAAAGGAGTTTTACAAAAAAAATTGCTTGGAAGGAGGTACTATTCATCTTTTATGTAATTGTTTTACTTTAGGGCTCATGCAACTTGTAACAATAAGTTTACCTTAGGAAGAGTTCTGAAAGAATAGTATGATGTTGGCCGGTTCTAATAAAAAAAAAAAAAAACAACAACAACAAAGTAATATGAATACCTGGAATAATGATCGCGTCTTGACCTCTAGAAAAAAGAGCATTATTTTATTTACAATGAATAAAAGCAATATAAGGAGTGAAGAAGTGAAACTGGAGGGTACATGACAGTAATGACTAGGACAGTCCTTTTGGGGCATTGAGGTAAATGTGTAAATACATGTAAATTTTCTTCCAATTCAAACATAAATTGAGGTTATCAAAATGTATTGTAATCGATCATTTATTAATTAGCATTTCTTACCACCATTATTTTAACATTATTATTGTTTGTTGTTGTTGTCAAAAAATTAAAAAAAAAATACAACAAAAAAATAAAGAAATAATTTTTTTTAAACAGATGGTGTGGGAGCAACTGAGTTCTCTTGGTTGCTTTTAGCTGCTGGTCTCTTGACAACCTGGCAATTACAGCAACAGCTTTAAAGAGGAGGTTCATGATTGGTTTAAGCTTTTTAGCTCATGGCTGAAAAAAATACATTTTGCCCAATGATGTAATTGTAATTGTAATATAATTATTTTTTTAAATGTCCACTTCTCTACCTAAGTTTGTAAGTTATGTCTTTTCATTGTTGGGGCCTTTTCTTGTCAGAAGTAAAAAATAGCTTTGTTTCTTTTTGTTTTATATTGTCTGAGATCAAAATCAAGGAAAGACCACAATATTTGTGACCAGTGGCGAGGTGACATTACTGCTTCATCTTTTCTCAATCTGTTTTTTTTTATGTTTTATATGTATGCTTTTTATTTTCTCTTCTTTCTCAATTTTTTTTTTGTAAAATGCCATTAGTAATACATTTTCATGAGTGAATATTTATTTACACATGGGTTAGTGTCAGCTTGTTTGTATTTATCCTTGCCAAAAAAACATTAATCCAAAGCTTCGACACTGATTTGCTGCTGGTTTTATTGTTTTTTGTTTTTTTTTAATAAGGTTTGGCTGTTAGTTGTTTCTTTCTCTTAAATTTGACAGGCTTGGTTTTCCAGGTTTTTAAACAGTATAGATTTTTCTGAAACCATTTTGTTTAAGACTTTACTATAGTAATATATCAGAATCAGAGAGATATGCAGTACCCTATATTATAATGTCAATGTATCAAGCAGAAAAGACTTTGAGAAACTCAATTTTTTTTAATTTTAACAATATAATACTGTTAGCTTAAAGAGAAAGTAGTATAAATAAAATTTAGATTAGCATTCATTTTATGATCACTTCTAGATGAAACTTCAATTGCAATTTTTCCATGCATAGCAGTAAATGCAACTTTGTTGTTTGCTCATAGTACATTTGTTTGAATAATTGATAGCGACCAAAACCTGCAACTAAAAGTAATGAAAGTCCAACTTCTACCAAATGTAAATTCTTGCGTTGATATAATAAAAAAAAAAGTGTCATGTATGATTTAGTGGACCTTAAATTATTTTCTCGATTGCCTCAAGACACTGATTTTGATATCAACTCTGCTTTTTTTTTTCCTTTTTGGTTTAACATACTTCTGTGGTCATGAGCTTTTACAGTGACAAATAAATATTTCCGTGCATCCCATTCATTTTGGAAGGTTCTTGAAAAATAGATTTATTATTATGTTTGATCATTATTTTCTCACATCTGCAAAATGCATATCTAGCAACTGAAATTGAGTTCTCTAGTTTCAAAAAGAATGTTGAGACTAAACGGCAACATCTCCATCACAGATAACCTTTGGTAAAAGCTGAACAAAGGTATGGTTGGGAGAAAGAGAGAGAGCAAGTAAAATATGTACTTGTGAATGTAAAATGATCATTGGAAGTGGATAGGTCTGTATCAGACATGTATAAGAAAGGCACATGGCAATGTGAATGTTTTAAAATATAAACAAACATAATTTTCTTTATTCAGATTTTATCAAGCCCAAAAATGTAGAGGAATTCAATTTTCGCAAAGGCAGAGGACATGAAGTAAGATTTTGTAGTGCACATTATTATGCATCATAGTGTAAACGTCTGAAGTAATTTACAGTTTCCATGTGTATCAGTTCTTGAGGGACCGACTTTTTTTTCGTATATAACATTTATATTACATTAGACTTTACAGTTCACATTATTGGAGATGTGCTTTTTGAGTTTTAAAAAAAAATTATACTGTTGTCGTTTTTAATGCTCAAAATGTTCTACATTCGTGCCTAAGCTTTTCAAGTTTTTATCATTCATACAAAAAGTGTCTTACTCTTTGGTCCTAGTCTTACCTCTGATTGGCTTTCCAATAAAAAGTTTTGCTCATGTTGCCAGCTTTAGTTGATGCCTTTTAAGTGTAATAAGGAAAAAAAATACTTTGATTTTCTTTTTGAACAATGAAAAAAGATGTTCAGCTTAAAACTATTTTGGATTATTCAATTCATTATTATGACGCGTTTTTTTTTCTCTCTTTTTAAGTGAGTGCTGATTTTTTAAAGTTGTATTCCAGCTTGCTGAAGAGAAAAATGACGTTCCACTAGTTAACTTTGTTCTTCTATTCCCTTGATGCTTCTCGTCTCCCTAATAGGCTCCTGTAACATATGCGTAGGAAGTTTTAACAGCATTTTCACCTTCAAGGCAGGGATGACCCTTGATCTTTTCATAGCTGCATACAAACAAGAACGACCGGAAAATGTTATCAAATCTTTTGTTCGTACAAAGTAGTTACAAAGACTCTGTGTCGTTTGGCAGAAATCTCAAAATTTTTCAAACTAAACAGCTACTTTGGGGAAAAAAATAACAGTTTCTAAAACTTCAGATTGTCTGGAGCCGGATATTGTGTATCACTCATGAGGCCTTAGTGCTAAATGCCCAATTTGTTTTCCTCCCGGAGGCTGTTGGACTTTGATACCTTGCAAATTACTTTGCTTTGACTTTTCTGCTCGTCGTCAAAAAAAAAAATTATTTCCTTTTTTGCTGGAAAATCAAATCGGTCTTTACACCCTAGCTATTTTTCTTAATCTGGTTTATCACCTTTCGTATCAAGTGATGCAGACAAGAGCAAAACAAGGAATTGTAAGGACAGAAAATCAAATAGTAATCTTTACGCTGATGTATGTATTTTTTAAAGCAGATTGATTAATAGATTGAAAAATATACAATTCACTGATAGAAAAAGAAAAATGAGAATAATTCCCAGGGCAAAATGAGATAGAGACGGAAGGATGTTGCTTTTTTAATATTTTTTTTTTCTCACTCAGGTTTCATAATGTGCATTGGTAACAGAGAACGCAATAAAATTTAGGGAACAATATTAAAGGCAACCTCTTCTGCATGAAAATAAACATATGCAAACTCCAATATCGTCATGGTTTGCCAATACTGCCTAAGTCTGACTTAGACAAAAATCGAATGATACCTTTTTCAGATACATTACTTTATAACGCATCATCTGATTTGAAAATTTTTTTTAGTGCCCGGCCAATTTTTTTATTATTAATTAAAAAAGACTGACCAATATTACCTAACTCGGGTATCGCCTTTGCCAAAATTGCCTTAATCATCTGAACTAAAGCTTAGATTGCCTAACTCAGGTATCACTGGTGTCAAAATTGCCTATCTCAGGTATAATTGATGCCAAGTTTGCCTAACTCAGGTGCCAAGATTGCCTAACTCATATTCTGCTGGTGCCAAGATTGCCTAAGTCTTGTATATCCCATAATTTTGCCTTAGAGTCGAAAAAAACCGATACTTAAATGTAGAAAAGGGAAATATAAGGGTATAACAAATAAAAATACATTATAGGTTTTGTTTTGGCTTTTAAAAACACCTAAACTCGATTTTCTCCATTACGTTAAAATGAGTAAGGCAATATTGGCAACACCATTACGATATACGCAGTTAAAAAAATGACACTTAATACTATACACAAATGAAACGAATTTTGGCAGGAACAGGTAGGCCGCTCGATATCTTAGTTGCAGAAAAAAAAAAATCATCCGAATCATTGCCGTAACCTTCTCTGCTGTCATCGACAAAGCGGGATTGCATTCGCTGCTCTAGAAAGATCAGCGACCCCCCCCCCCCCCCCCCCCCCCCCAAAAAAAAAAAAAAAATACCATTCTTTTAGTAGATCTAGATCTATGGATAAAATATACATTATGTTTTTTTTTATTCGTCTTTTACCTCTGAAAATTGAAAAGGATGTGGATAGATTTTGTGACATTATGTACCATAATTGTGTGTGTGTGTGCCTAGGGAAAAGACCCATGAGTCGGCAGGAGTGTTTTGAGATATGGGCAAATAAGTGTTGATAGGTGATCAGGCATCAAAAATGTAGTTCCACCAGATTATCATAGTTTAAACATTTTTAAACAGTTTCACAAAAGGATTTGGTTGAATACGATTTTAACTAATTGAAATATTTTTTTTCTGAAACATGTAAGAGTAAAATAGGTGCTTAAAATATCCAAATGCTACGCCTTTCTTATTTACCATTTTATACCCATTAGATGAGCTTGCACCCTGTCTCATTTGGTATCAAAGCGTAATCTCCCCCAGATCATTAGAAACAGTGCGCATGGATTTTTTTTGGTTGACATTCTAATGGGACTACTTGCGCATAACGTCTGCTATGAAAACTTAGTGTAATCAATTGACCTCATTAAACTCCTGTTAAACTGAAAAGAAAAACAAACAAAAAGAGGGATCTATACTGTTATTGCTTTTTAAACCTTTCAACTTGACATGAAAGTATATTGAGAATAAAAACATTCTTTATAACAGCCTAAATTTAAACGAATAACATTCAATTAACTAAAATTAATCACTTCTGGGTTCATTGTCAAGATGTAGCGACCTAGACAAGGCAAAAATGTAAATATTCAAGAGGGGCTGAAATTGACCATTTTAAAAACAACGGAGGCAACATTGGACCAGAAGGCATTGTTGAAAATCATAAATCTAACAGCTGTCATTAGTGATTGTTTTGTGTCCGCTGTTGAAGATGAAGATACAGATCTACACTCAGAGGATGACGAGAGCGTGGCACCTTCACAAGCACAAATGCATCGCACTGCAGCTGGGCCTGTCCATGACACAATAGATTAGCTAATTTCTAAAAAAAAAAAAGCAGATCTAGAGCTAAAAGATTAACACTGTCACAGTCTGGGTTCAGTTGCCTTCGCTTATGATTAAAACACGGACTTGTCCAAGATCTGCAGAATTTTGATCTACATCTAGAAAGCATCTCAAATCCAGAGCCAGATCTAGAATATAGTTTTAGATGTGGATCTAGATATAGCTTTGGGTTTGAGACATTGATGAAGTTGAGCTAGGTAAGGCTTTTTATGAGCTGTGTATTATTTGCCACTTTGCCTGCAAAGGTTTTGCCTTAAGTTTTATTTAAAATCTATGCCAAAATCATAGCTAAATCTAGTTCTCAACATATAGAGCGTAGACTGGAGATACAAAATCCAGGAGATAGATCTAGGCTTAAGAGCAATTCACTAAAAACTGTGTTTCTACCAGAACAAATGAGATGATATTGTTGAGTTTTTAACATAATAACTCTTCAATATATAGCCTAGCCTAGATCTAGATGTAGATGTTTCCAGACCTTTGTCTACTTTTTTGTCAATGTACTTTTTATAGCATTGTTTTTCCTAAGCACATATCAATTTTTCTTGCATGTTTCTATGTTTTCATAGATGAATGTAGTCTTCTGAGAGGCAAGAGGTGATTGAAATCATAGTCATCTTCTCCCAATGGCCACTGACCTCCAGTTTCAACCTGGTGCTGAAGTTGAACTGACTCCGTTTTTATTTTAAAATTTTATGCTCTGAAAGTATAAAATAAAGTTCTGACACTTTATAAATCTAATTTTTCTCAAAACTCCATTTTTACACTTTTCTGTACAAAAGCTCTGAGGCCTGAGATCACTTCCTTACTTTAAGCAAGAAAAGATGCGAAACATTTTTTTAGCGGGGACTAAAGCCTGACATCACTTTCATATAAAAATAATGTAAGATAAGAAATAAATTGAGTGGGGACTCAAAGCCTGAGATCACTTCCATATTTAAAAAAACCGAAGATAAGAAATATTTTTTGGCGGGGACGGAAAGTCTGAGATCACTTTCATATGAAATAACTGAGATATAAAACCTGAGTTCACTCTCATATAAAAAG
>BLXT01001169.1:84924-96270 GCA_019648995.1 Plakobranchus ocellatus
CCTCCTCCTCCTCCTCCTCCTCCTCCTACTACTACTACTACTACTACTACTACTACTACTACTACTACTACTACTACTACTATAATTTCTAGTATTATTTAGATCCACAGTAGGTTAGATTTAGACCTTGGCATTTGGTGATGAGTATAGATCATTATCATGAACATATAAATGGAAAGTTATTTAGCGTGAAAGATAAATAGGATAGGATATAATATTCTTTTATACTTAAAATTTTAAATCATGGAGTTTTTTTTTTTTTTTTTTTTTGGGGGGGGGGGGGGGGGGGNTGTTTTTTTGTTCTTTTTTAAACGTTTATTTTTCTACTATTTTATCATCATATGCACCTTAGGACTAAAACAAACAAAACAAACAAAAATAAACAGAACACCGAGAAAAATACAGTGGAACAATAAAAAACCGATTTGATCGCTATCAGTTGAAGGAATTAAACTACTTCCTCGTAAAATGTAGGTCTAGTGAATGTAGGAAGCAGATGACGTTTAACTAATTAATTAAAGAAACAAATTGTGTATGCTTATGAAATGAAGGGAAGTCGACATTTCGATGTTTTAGTTGTTCGTTTTAAATGGAAATTTATCCTATGCTTGAAGGAACGTGCTCATTTTATTGAAAGTGCCACACTTGTTAAAATTCAGGCAGCCACAAGACTTGCTCGACTTCACCGGGACTCGCATCTCTGTCATCGATTGAATTTAGGAAAATCCGTTATCTTCCATGTCCTTTGAGTGTGGACATATTCTTCAAGCATGTATATTATAACTCATTAGGCCGTTAAATTCGCTGTACATTAGATGCACTAGTACAGCACCAACTCCCAATTTCAATTGTCGATTTATCTGAACTCGTGGAGCGATATCTTCATCGACCATTGAATTTAAGTGGGAATCTTTACTTTCCTTGGGTATTGAACCCAAAGACCGCCATTTTGACTGTGCACTGGATGTAGCGTAGAAACTCGTTTTAATTGTTCTTTTATCTGAACTCAGGAGCCATGACGCCATTTCAACTGTCTATTAAGCCTGTGAAGCCATATACGAATACTGAGAGCCACCATTTCAATTATTATTTATTGAACTCACGAGACCGTTATCTTCACTGTACAATAGATGCAGCTGCCTTTTGAATTCGTAAATCCTTTTTCTTTCTGGTCATTGAATGTGGCTGCGTGTCGCTTTTTGAACTATCTACTGATCAATAGTGCATATCCTCCTGTATCTCCTCCCACTTCTCTCTCTCTCTCTCTCTCTGTCTCTCTCTCTCTCTCTCTCTCTCTCTGTTCTCTCGCTCTTTCTTTTCTCTCTTTCAAACTCTTTTTCTCTAGCTCTAGCTCCTCCACCCAGTTTGTCTCTACCCAGCCTGTTAAAGATGTTCTGTATCTGCAGTATCGCTTTCACTCTTAACTCTTGAGTTATTTCCATTTTACAGTAAACAAATTTGGCACTGGCAAAACGCATAAAGTAGAGTTCACATTCTTTATTGGCCTACGCAATTCTCCCCTAGTTGAATGAACGGAGTTTTTTTACCTTCAGGTGTGAGCACGCCATAATCAGTTCTCAAGTTGTGTCAGATCACGGGGATTCGAAAAAAAGAATGTTTTTTTTTTTTAAATCACTGATGATCAAAGAGCACCAACCACGGTATAATATTTATAGGATTTTGTATATATCCGGTCCACAAAAACATGATCTCAGGCTTTCGGGCCCTCCCTCAGGCCAGGGCGCCGGTGGCGGGGCTCGGACCCGCAACAGAAGGATTCGCTAGCCACTGTGCTACCGACGTCCCAATAATGATAGTGACAATGATAAAAGTTATAATATTGGTGGGAGAGAATCATTCATGCTAGCGAAATAGCACGACTTCAACAGTTTATAAGTTTTTTTTTTCTTTTAATAATAAAAAGGAAGCCAGAGAGAAAAGAGCACTAATAAATATACAATGAAATGGCATTTCTTCATTTGTGAAATATATACACTGTTGCAAGAAGTGCTGTTTTCCATTTCTTTTTCTTGAAGAACGACATCAGTAAGTAAATTAAAATTTTAATTCTAAAATGTTAACGGTGATGATCGTAGTTATAAGATCAGTTTCGACTATGCTTTTGCGCAGGTGTTTCGTGTATGTGTGTGTACGCGTGTGTGTGTGTGCATGCGTGCGATTGATTAAAACTAATAAGTTTTTGCGTACCGCATATTAAGTCCATTCTGTTATTACTTTCTTTTAAAGAGCTTTCAAAACAACTGAACATGTCCAGAAAAATGATTTCTCCAAATAAAAACATATAATTTATAACTTCTCTTCTAACATTTTAATGAAAATAAAATAAGAAAATTATTTTGAATTTGGTTTTCTGTAATTTAGGAATTATTCATCATAACAAAGAGTAGGGAGAGGGGAGAAAGAAGGAAAACAGAGAGTAAAGAAAACCGAACTGATTTAAGAATTGAGTCATTAAAAAAAAGGGAGGACAGAGACAGACAGTCAGAGAAAGAGGGATGGGGGAGGGGAGAGAGAGAGAGAGAGAGAGAGAGAGAGAGAGAGAGAGAGAGAGAGAGAGAGAGAGAGAAAGGACTAGGTTTTCTACACTCAATTTTAATACAACTTGCAGAATAACGCAAGCTGAGTAGAATTTTCCCGGAGAAAGCTTACTCCTATTCTACAGCACGCGAAGAGATGGAGTTGCCTTATCTAATGCTTGTGTTATTTGTCGGTGAGTATGACATCCATTTTTAAATACACCATAGTTTGATTCTGTAATGATTAGCGCTGTCTTAACAAACTCTTTTAAAGCTCGGCGTCTTAGCCATGCAATGCAGAACTAGAATGTGAACTCCCTTGACGATGATTGTAACATACAGTTGCTCTAATTTTGTTGAGGCTGTTGACCACTAACAATAAAAGTATTACTGTTGCCCCTGTTAATTTAAAGTTATACTAGTACAGTTATTATAGTGCTTAATCATTAAATTCCAGTGTTAGAATCATTGTCATTACTGTTACTACTACTATTTCTCATGCTGTGGCTGCTATTGCTGGTGATGGTAGAGGTGGCAGTGGCGGCTTGTGGGAGTTACCATCTTGTTTCAAAGAGTAGAAATCAAAAGTCTTGTTTTTGAACTGTCAGCCATACATTGTATGCACCTCAATCTCTACCGCCATCAGCACGTTGCCTCTTCTGGTTGTCAAAACTTTTTGCTATTGAACGAATTTTTTCACCTCTGCCATTTTGATGGGGTATTTTAAATTGAAAGTGATATAAACATGTATTTACAGGCAATCTCTTTTGCAGAAAATTCTGAGGACAAATCAATCGAACAGTTGATAAAGCGAATGTATTGTGTATTATGGTCACAATTTTTTGGCATGGCATTAAAGTTCATCAACTCAGTGGATATTAAATCCGCATAATCGTGGGAGACAAAATTATCAAAGATAAATAGTTTCCTTCCCTTCAAGAATTAAAATGAAATTTATGCATAAGACCAAGGTAACACACATAAGTTACCAAAATATAAATCAATTTTGTATGATATGCCATCTGAAAGATAAATGAAATTGAAAACAAAATTGTATGTTCTGTTAACAAGCAAAATAACTGTGATATATAATCTCGCGGGTGGTATTGATTACTGCCGTAAGCGACAATTTTTCAGGAGGTTAAAAATACTGTTCCATTTCGACAATTCTCAACTAATGCTCTTATACATCGGAGAGAAAGCTGTTTTTCTATGTATCTCTCTTTGTCTATAGAATTTTTTTGATAATCTTCATTGGTTTCTTAGTTACAGGACATACGGCAGTTGTGAAATTGCTAAAATATTTTGATTACTGCCGTAAGGGCATTTACGGTGCTTTTGAATCGAAAATTCGTCATTGATTAGAGCCGTAAGGGCACTTACGGCTGTTTTATAAACGATTTACACCAAGTCCCAAAAATATAGTTACATAGCTGTTGAGCACTTATGACAGAGGGGAACAAAATGTAATATCAAGGAAAACCATTTTTAGTTCGGCATTTTTGTAATTGCATGTTTGTTTATCTTTGGTGTTTCTTTTTTTTTTTGTTCGAGGTTCGGGGTGGAGGTAGGGATATACGAGTTTAGCTTGAAATTTGATCGATATTTAAATGTTCCTATGCATGATAGTTTATAAAGAGAGTTTCAAACAAAAAAGCTTATTTTTCTAACCCCTAAAAGTAATCGTAATGGTTTTTTAATAGCACAGTATCATTTATACCTACCTATTTTGTAGCAAAGTTTCTTGCTATGTAGAGAAGAGAAAGCACAAGTGCTATGTCAATAGAATAATGCACTCATGGATACCAGCAAATTGGCGACTTTGGAAACCTAACCAAAAAATGAACATGTTAAGTAAACCTCTATGTCTGCTAGGCTCTGCCTTACCGTGCTTCTGTCTCTCTCTGTCTGTCTGTCTGTCTGTCTGTCTGTCTCTCTCTCTCTCTCTCTCTCTCTTTCTCTCTCTCTCTTCTCGATCTTCTTCTTCTTCTCCCTCTTTGTTTCTCCCCCTTTATCTTTCTCTCTCTCAGTCTCTCCGCTTTTCTATCTTCTCCCGTTCATTCCAGCCCTTTCTCTTCGCTTTATTTCTCAGTTTTCTTTAGCATCTCTCTTGCATTTCTTTATCTCCCTTCTCGTTCTTTTCTTTTCCGTATTTTCAGTATTTTGGCCCTCCCATGCTATTGATATGACTAGGTGTAATCATGTGAGAAGACAGAAACCAATTCGAAAGCAGTGCATTAAGGTTATGCATTGCACCATACACATGTGTGTACAAATTGTTGTTCAACGAGAAACAAAATCAGGTTTCTCTGGCTTTTGCTCATCAAGAAATTTAGTGGGAGCCATCGATCACCAGATCCACTGTTCTCAAACGATATAGTATGTGTGCCTTTCCTTACATGTGCTTCTATTCTGATTCTTTTGAGCATGAAGTCGTAAACTTTTTTTATCATTTGATATTCATAATCATGGCGTTTCTTAGCTTAATATCTTTTGAACATACTGAAGTTTGTTTTTTTTAACCAAATCATGTATTTCATTACAAGGAGGTTTTTGCCTTAATGGTTATGCATGCGGCTAGTTGGAATGTCATGGATTTATCTGCTTCTTTACAAGATTATTTTACATTAGAGTGAAATTCATCCACCTCTTTTCGAATGATAGAGTAAGAACGTTGTTTGATTTTCGTTCAATCAAATTTTTTGCATATTTCCCAAATCAATGCTCTTGTATGCTGATTTCGATTTTGTCATTCAAAGGCTTCAAAATAAAGGGAAACCGCTTTTTTTACTTTCTCTGTTAAAGATAACATCTTATTTGACTCCTACCTACCAGCCATGCACTCGTATAGATTAGTAGGAGTAATTTGTCTTTTGCTTTTAAATTTTTGTTCGCGAGACTTTAAGCGGTGAGCAATATACATCCTTTTAGCTGCCGCCCTTGCTGTTTTATGGTAATGCCGTCGTCCTCTGCGATACAGCTTTTGACTTTTTTAAACCAGATATTTCAGGACGCTTCAGCGATTTCTGCGATCTATTTAATCAGGAAATTGCAATATCTTCAATCTTATACAAGTAATCGTATATGATTCAGACAACTTTGATTTTCATCGTTCCCAAACGCAGCAGGAAATTTGTATCGATCCTCAGATCATTTGAGATAATCTGGATTAAACTAAGAATAAAATATTCAATTGGGAGCAATATTTTGATGATTTCTCTCTTGCGTATTGCTATAAATGACTTAGTGTTTTTAGTTATAAATCTAATTTCTCATTGCCTGTGCATGTGACAATGCGTTCTTTTAAATACACCAAATAGGTCAGAAACCACTCCAAATCTTGCCGAAAATGTAACAAAAAGTTTATTAATTTGAATCAAGAGCAATTTCAGAACAGAAATTTAAGTTCCTGTCACATGTGTATAAGTTGAAAGTATGTACTCTGTGCAAGTATAGATCTACATATTTGGATAAAACCTCAAGATTCCTTTGTGTCAGCAATTGCTCTGCATACGTTTATTACACGTTATTTTTTTCACTTTCCTCTTGTTACAATGTTAGGGTGAACGTTATGATTTTCTCGCATGTCAGGTTCAATCTCTTCTGACTCGTCAGTTTTCTCAAGATATGTAAAACATAGAGTCTCACCTATGCAGAGAGTATCAAGAAATAAGATTTTTCTAATCTGTAATTTGCAGACGGGTACATCGATGTAATTGTAACAAAGAGAATTTTTTGTTTGTGAAATCTCGCGCTGTTGAGTTGATTTCTAATCTACTTTTTCACTATTTGTACCGCAAAAAAACATATGAAACAACGGAAATAAATCTCCCTATGAACTTTTTCTTAAGCATTGGAATCCGCAGTCTTACTTCTTTTATCTTCCTGTCTTTAAGTGATCTACCATTTTTCTAATTAATAATCATGATCACGATTCTCCTGGCGTTTGATAACTTTGAATACTCAGGTGTTCGGCTGATGCTATTGCTGTTGCTCATGTGTGGCGTCTCTGGAAGTTGAAGGCAACATGCTTAAAGAATTGTTTACTTCAGAAAACTATGACTGCGCGTGGCTGGATGTGAGAATGATAAGTTCTCTTGTTCTTTATTACTATTAGTTGTTGCCACTCCACTTGAGCAGCGTCTTACAAGAGAGAGCTCTGAATGATCTCGTGGAGAATGCTTTGTTTACAAGCTGGTCCTAAAGTTACTTGGTCTTTTTGCCAAAGAAAGAGTGTAGATCACACGTTCTACGCTGTCTGAGTATAAAATGTGACCTTACAAAATTATTTTTATATGATTCGTCTTCCAAGTGCCTCTTTCAAATTGGCCAACTCTTCAGGGCTAGACCGGTTCATTACCTTCAGGCGCAAATCATATCCCTTGTGTTCCCATTCCATTGAGTTTGAAGACACACAATGTCACACAATGGAATATCCAGAGACATACACGAGTTTAATTCGTCTGACTCTTCATAGAACATGTTGAACAAGTGGACGTTATCAGCTTCTCATCTCAAAATTTGCTGATGGAGGTGCCTTATGGCTCACTACATTAATAGAGTTGGACCCATATAATCAGCTCATTTCATTGAGTCTGTAAGATTCCTCATAAAAGATGCAATCGTGTTTGGAGAACCAATTGTCAGTGTTGTGTTCCACCCATGTCTTATAAGGAGAAACAAGAATGCACAACCATGTAATGGTTCTAACGTTACAAATGTTTTTATTACCCTTAATTTGGTTTCCATACCTCTAATGTTTCATTTTGCCAGTAATGCTTTTTTGTTTTTGTTTTTGTTTTTTTTTGGGAATAGCAGACTGTTCATACTTTTATAACCCTTAAAAGAAAATACTCATTTGAAATCAGCTTATGAAATTTCATAAGTATCGTATTTCTTTTGTTTTTCCCCTGTACAATACATGAGTAAATTTTGGTACTTATAAAATTGCCTTACATGTATTTTCTAGCAATGTTTGAGCTAATATTTTATTAGCTTAATAAACAAAAGTGGCTTGTGGGAATTTGAGTAGAACATTAGGTAATTTTCTTCAAACAAACCTTAAGTAACTCCTATTTTACAAAAACTTTTCTTTGTGCAATGTATTCCATCAGGAGTGAATGGATTGAAAGTACTGACTATGATGGAAAAAATAAAAAAAAAAAAATTTTACTCAATTTTAACCTTCTCACAAAAAGAAAAATGGATATATTGGTATTACGCCATACATACACTGAATGCTCCCCATATTAAACTGAAAGTAATTTTTTAAAATTCTACAGAGATATGTTTTTCTTTTTTTTTTACTTAAGCTTTGTTTTTTTCAATATTAATGCTCCATTGGCCTTTATATTTAAAAATATATAGACTAAAGTATGAATTTGTACATAAATGATATTTTTTTTGTATACTTTTGTATTTTTTACATTAATGCTCCATAGCTCCTTACCGGTATTTAATGAAAAAAACAAATGAGTTTTTATTTTTAATTCCAAGGCCCTCTTACTAAATTAGGTTTCAAAATACAAAGCTGAAGTTTGTCACTGTAATGTCATTTTGTTTTGTTCTTTTTTTTTTTTTTTTTTTTTTGTCAAATTGAAGGAATAAAAACAATCATGTTTAATTTTTTTTTTATGAAATGAAAGCAAAATCTGTTCCGGGCTGTAATCTGTTATATGTAAATGTATGTAAATGAGACAACAGCTAATTCTTTTTCGTTTCAAAAGCCAAAGGCATGGCCGGCTTGGAAAGAAGGTTTCGGATACTTTAGACTGGCTTCCAAGCTTAAGAAGAAGGCGAGATACAGATCTATAGTCTTCTTTACGCTATGAGCGCAGATACAGATAGGATTTGATTTGAGTGCAGAAGACAAGAAAGACTATGAGAAAGAATTGAAGACATTCATGATGATCATTTCATTTTTCATGTTCGTCGTCAATTCTAGAAGCGTGACCAAAAATCAGATGAGTCCATGAAGCGTATTTCAGAGCGCTCTACGAGCCAGCCGAGCACGCAGACTTTATAAAAAAGAAAATTTGCATCCTGGAAAGACTTGTTTTGGGCGTTCAAGACAAAGAACTCACAAAAAAGTTGCAACTAGAAGCCACTTTTACTCTGAAGTCAGCGGTGACAACGGCGGTTCGATTTAAAGCAGTGATTCTTTAACTTCAGGAGCAGAGAGGACTATAGCTGCTTCAGTAGATCGTGTATACCATAACGAACATCGTCCTACACATGATGGACAAAACAAATACTAGACTCCCCACACATCAAGCAGTGGTAGGAGCCGAGGCAGAGGCAGAGGCACAGGACTGAGCCGTCAGTCATTGTGTCAATATAGGCAGTGTGACAGTACACACGTATTAAGAAGATGCCCTGCAAGGGCGGCAAGATCAATCATTTCATGAAAGTCTGCCACCACCCAAAACCAGGTGGAGCTGAGGACAGTGTGCGGCATGTTCAACTATCTAACAGGATTCGTGAAAAGCACGGTGGACACTCTGAAGCCTGTGATGATTTACTGAAGAAGGACAGAGTTTTCAATTGGGGTCCAGCACAACAGAAAGCAGCTATGGTCTAAGAGCATGTTTGATGCAGGAGCGTGGAGACAGATCGTTTCCCATTGCATTGCTATGTGCAAATTGAAAAGGAATGCTTGAAATCGCACTTGTCTCAACAACTTGCCAGGAAGTGTCCTTTGACGCAACCATAAACACCTTGAGGTATGCAAGCCAGCCGAACTGGCCAGCCAAGGAAGGTGCGCCAGCCAATGACAGTCCGCCAGTAAGCATCGACGATGGGGGACCAGATCAACATCCCTCACCAGTGTTAAAACCACTGTCTTCACGACCTTGACCTTCACCCCAGTCAACTAACTACACCACTAGATCCAGCCATGGTTACATCGCAAGGAAACCGTTACATTTCAGGGAGGAAACAGGAAAGATCACGATATAGTTCTTTTTTTTAGGTCTGTGTGGCTAGAGCTTTATTTTATATTGCTAAGCTCAGTGTAGTTGGGACTTATGTAATTGATGGCCTTTTAGGATTTCCTGCAAGCTCAGTGTAGTTACAGCTTTGGAGTATTTTATTTTCGGTTGAAATTTTTAGGCTCGGAATAGAGAGAGTCATTAACATTTGTAGCATTTGTAGCAGGTGGAGTTTATTTCGTTTCTGTGGAAGTTCTTCCAACCTTCAGTTTTTATAATAGGTTCGAATGATGAGCGAAACAGTGATGATCCAGATGAAGCTGGCCTTAAAACTGTTGTTGCCTCTGTCTAAAGGTTTTTGTCAGTGATCGCTCAAGATTAGCCTTTTTCAGAATCAATTCATTTGACTTTTTTTCTGTCCATGATATCTTCATCATTCTTCTGATAAACCACATCTCTACTGCTTCTAGTTTTTTTTTTCTAATTCTTTGTTTACTTTCAACACTCACTACCATACGAAAGTACTTGCCATACATATGTTTAATTACCCTTATTTGGTTGTCATACTTATGTTTGTATTTGCCAGTACAGATTTCATTTTTTGGAATGTATGCTCGTATCTTTAGCCAAGGCTATTCTTTTACTTATTTCCCTTGTGCATCTGCCATCTGGTGTTATCAGGTAACCTAGATATTTGAATTTTGTAACTTGTTTGATTTTTTCGCCTTTGCTAACGAGATTGCTCTTGGGATTAGAGGATTTCTTTGAGATGACCACACATTCCGTTTTCTTTATATTTAAAGACAGGCCCATTCTTTCGCTCTCTAAAACTACAGTTTATAGAAGTTTTTGGAGTTGCTTGCCAGATTCTGCTATTTAAACTGTATCATCTGCATACCTGAGATTAGTAAGGTTCTCTACATTAATTTTCAAGCCTGAAATACCATCAAGATTCCTTATGACCATTTCACTATATAAGTTAAAAAGATCAGGAGACATTACACATCTCTGCCGCACACCTCTTTTGGTGGGTTTTAAATCACTACGTTCTCCTTCAATTCTTACAGATGCAGTCTGATCCCAGTATAAATTTCTAATTACTCTCAGATCTTTCCCATCGATGTCTAATTTCTCTAGCATACGAAACAGCTCTACATGGCTCATTAAACTGATTGTTCTATGAATTTCACATTCTGTTGCTCTAGGTGTTTTAGGCAGTACTATAAAAAAAGATTTACAAAGATCTTCTGGAATTGTACCACTATCGCATATTGCATTAAGAAGTTTTGTTGTCAGATGTATTCCTAAATTATCTAATGCTTCAATTTTTTCAACTGGTATATTATCTGGTTCCGTGGCTTTTTCATTTTTCATTTTCTTTATTGCTGCTTCTACCTCTACTTTAAAGATAGTCGGGCCATCCATTTTTTTCTTTATTATGGTTTTTTTGCACCTATCATCTTTAAAAAGATCCTCAACATATTCTTACCATATGTTTAGAATTTCCTTCTTTTCCATTAACATTGTTCCACATTTTGATTTAATGCAGCGAGAGCTACAGCATTTGATTTTCTTACCACTGACATCCTTAATTTTAGCATGCATGAATCTGCTTTCTATATTTAGCTTTTGCTCTATTTCCTGACATTGTTTATTAATCCATTATATATATATATATATATATATATATATATATATATATATAAAGATTTCACATCTTTTGTGGGGCTTTCTTTCTCAGACCTGTCTACGGTCGATTATCTGAGACATTGCTGTGGGGTATATACTGTATATAGTTTTATTACCCCACAAAATCAGGGGCCCCACAATATACGTTATCTCCTAATATATAGTTTTATATACCCCACAAAAAGCATTGG
>BLXT01001194.1:39406-49771 GCA_019648995.1 Plakobranchus ocellatus
TGCACAGTTCAAGTTAAACCTTTAGTTGAAAATTATGCCTTCTGTGCTGTTGGATTGAGTGTAGCCTGCGGTCAAGATCTGTTCAGCTGTTTAACGTTTTGTTTGAATAGTATCTGAGCTAGATTTAGATCAATAATCCAATCTCTTATAAGTATTTTATTGTCTATTATATTTGGCATCCGAAATTTTCTTAAGAGCTGTGAATAATATTGATCCCAATAATCCGTATAACGTTGATTTGTCTTTTAAATACAAGCAAGAGTATCTTAAGAACACGTTTCTAGCCGATAGGCTCAAAAAGTGATGTTTTATGGTAGCAAACTTTTTCTCTTTTTTTTTTTTAATTGAAGCAGCCTACCTCCGGATGCGCAATTTCTAGCTTAATAACAATGTTGTTAAACCAACTTTATACTAGCAATGACATCATCATCATCATCATTTACAACAGCACCTACTACTACTACTACTACTACTACTACTACTACTACTACTACTACTACTACTACTACTACTACTACTACTACTACTGCTGTTGCTACTGCTGCTGCTGCTGCTGCTGCTGCTGCTGCTATCTGCCTCTGCTGCTGCTTCTGCTGCCGCTTCTGCTGCTACTGCTGCCATTCTTAATCCCACTTCTTCCGTTCTTTATTTTTATTCTCTTCCTTATAATTTTGATATTTATTTATTCATTTGTGTTTTTTTGCACCATCAAGAAGCCCTGAAACTCTCTCAACCTTTTCGCTCCGTGCAAAACACTCCACTCTACATTTACTGCTCACTAAAAATGTCATGGCGAGTATCACATCCCTAAACACATAATGGAGTCCATTACTCTAGCTATTTTCCCTAGGGATATAGACGGATACTTTTTACTAAAATATTGTTTTGGTTTTATTCTTCAGTGCTTTAATGCAGCGATGGTGGCTTTATATATGTTAGTGTGTGTGTGTGTGTGTGTGTGTGTATATATAAGTTGAAGTTGTATATTATATAAATAAGAAGTATATATACATATTAAAAGCTTGCTTAAGATCTGTTTTATATATCGATGTGATATTATCTATTTTACATTGAGAAAGTATAAAAATGTCTTCTTTTTCTTTTAAGTATCCTTCTCTAGGACTGACAGAAATCCTCTAACAATGTAGGGAAAAGAAAAGTGTGATGTTTAAGAACTATGTAAAGGTAGCTGTCGTAATATATACACTTCTTTTCCTGTAAAAATATCTTTTTTTCTTCTTTACTATCTATAACAAAAAAAAATATATGGGTATATTTAAATATATAAACAAAAATCCACTCCCGCCCCCCTCTCCCCCGTTCGACTTAACCAGAAACTATTTTCCAGAGTTTTTAAAGTTCTAATTTTACACGTGCATTAGGGATATACTTCAAGTTTGTTTTTTAATTGACAAAAACTAACTCAGCAAAAAAAACGAAAAAAAAAAAAACGCATTTCTAAAAATGATGTAGGAAATGGGGCTTTCTTTGGCTTTTAAAGTATGAGTCGGAGACAGAAAAGCAAATACTTCACCAATAATGCTTAAAATATCAAGATCAAGAGAGGGGAAAGCGTGACAAGAATTTGTTACTATGCTTGCTTAGATCTGACATTTAAAAGAGAAAAAAAAAGGGTTTCGATATAAAAAAAAATATTTATTGGCTTTTGAGATAGCTAACATGATGATATCTCTAGACTATGCTACTTTGTAAAACCAATTTTTTTTAACCAATTTGAATTGCAGTAACTTTTCCACTCGCCGTAACGGTTTGACAATATCAAAGTCGTGTTAGGTCTTCTAAACAATTCTGAGCTCAAACCACTTATTTTCTTCTGGTTTTTTTTTTTTTTAATGTTTTGAATAAAATTATACTCGCGTAAATTATTGATATTGTGAGTCATAGAGAAAGAGCATTTTTTTCTATCTTCTTGTATGGCTGGGGAAATTTGACCAAAACAAAAATTGATAATAATTTCATACAATCATACACAAAGGTATTTATGACAGACGGGTCTATTGGCACAGCACAAAAAGGGCGCATAAAAGTTATTATGTTTAAAATGCGAATGAGAATAATGCACTAGTGCAAAGCCACCCTGACACTATAAGGACATTTGTGCTGTGGTTTGAAGATCGAGCCGACAAACCAAGCAATTATGGTTTGATGAGGGTTTAACAGTGGTTGCTTTGGATTGTGTGTGTGAGACAGCCAATGCACAGAAAGATATCTCTCTCTTGAAGGTCTTCCTCAAGGCCAAGGCGCCGCGGGGAGGGGGGCGGGGCGAGAGGCGTCGAACCCGCGACTGAAGTGTCCCTGAGATCTCAGGGCGGATTCGTTATCAACGGTGCCTGTGCCACCAAAGCCCCCCTAAAGTGAAAGAGAGCGGTGGAGCATAAAGGGCAGATAGATAGATAGATAGATAGATAGATAGATAGATAGATAGATAGATAGATAGATAGATAGATAGATAGATAGATAGATAGATAGATAGACAAAGATCGATATCGTGGTACCTTCATGACTATTGTAACATTGCAATCATATCTCTATGTCAATAGAGAAGATACATGCCTACCCAAATCCGTGGTAACTGTAGCATCTATCTGAACATCACGATTAATAGATTTATTCTCAGGTAATGAAAGCAAACTAACCCAAGCTCTTTAAAGGGACTATAGGATAAAACTAGGTACCCGTGACTGATTTGATGATAACATCCAACAAGACAAACATAAAATTATTATTCTATGGTCGGTTTCAGCAATGACCTTTATACGCTTATTTAGTTGCCTGGCCAGCCCACGCACATTTGTAGACTATGATTCATAAGCCAAAAAGCTCAAGAGAGAGAGAGAGAGGGAAAGAGGGAGAGAAAGAGAGAGAGAGGGAGAGAGAGAGAAATGAAGAGGAAGAGAGAGAAAGAGAGAGAGAGACAAGAAAGAGATAGCGGGAGAGAGAGAGAGAATAAAAAGATAGGAACGAGAGAGAATGCAGAGAGGCAGAAAGAAAGAGAGAAATAGAAAGAGGGAGAAACAGTGAAGGAGAGAGAAGGGAAATAGAAGAGAGAAGAGAGAAGATATAAAGAAAGAAAGTTACAGACATATAGAGAAAGAGAAAGAGAAAGGAGTTTCAGAGAGGCAGTGAGAAAAAGAGAGAGAAAGTTGTATGTATGGTGTGTAGGGGGAGGGGGGGGGGGGGATGCAGTCAAACTTGGCTTGGGATTGTAGTATTCGCATAATTTTCCATGTACCTTACATACTATGACTGTTTCGCCAACAGACAAACAACGAACATCATTGTTTAAAGTGTTGGTTGACACCAGAAAATCACAGCGTTTTTAGTCCAGATGCCCAGGGTATTCTGACAATTTAGAAAGTCTATGTGGCCCTTCACTTTGCTTAAATCAGTGCAAAGAGGTCATTTTTCAGCAGGAAAATTTTGGCAAAACTTACTGTAATCTATAGCTGCTCATCGAACCTCTCTAGGGTCAGATTCACATCGTGTAGATTGACAGGGAATTTATTTAGCTTAAAAGCAGTTAAAACAATTACACTTATCTGATTCGGAGCAATCTTTCTCAATCTGATAGAGAGAGAGAGAGAGCAGTCTTTGAATTTTAGACTCAATTCGTAACTGTTTAAAATTATGTTGAGGCTTTGGGTTTTTTTTCAACAACTATACACAGTGAATGTAAAATACACCCAATCCATTGAATTTTTTTTCCCGAGTCTAGGTTTTTGTATATAGCCAGTCCACAACAAGGTGATCTCAGGCTTTCAGGCCCTCCGTCAGGCCAGGGCGCCGGTGGCGGGGCTCGAACCCGCGACAGAAGAGTCCCTGCAGATCTCAGGGCGGACTCACTAGCCACTGTGCCACCGACGCCCCTGTCCCGAGTCTAGTCTGAATAAGACAGACGCAGAATTTTCGAACTATTTGAACCATAGAAACAGCCGAAAACTTCCTGCAAAGCTACCATCAATGAAATTGGACTGAGCTATGCTGACGCTGAAATTTTGATTTGAAAGAAGAGAAGGAAAAAAAAAGAACAATTTGAATTTTTCTCAAAATAGTATTATGCGACTTACGGCCCATTATGATTGTCTCAAGACATGTATTTTCAAACGCACAGAAGTGCAAGTATACTTGCTTCTCAAGATTTTGAAACCAACCTAAGCCGAGATCACCTAACTATTCCGAGATAAATATTTATTTATTAATCATGAAATAAATAATTCCTCTGTAAACGAATGCCTCAAAATGTTGTATTGTAATCTTGCAATCTCCATTTTCAGTTAATGGTATGTACTTTGTCATTACATACATTTTTTCTTAATTATGTATTCTTATGTATGTACTCTTAATTAACTCTGCACATATTTAGATCTAAGCTGATTCAACAGTTTTTCTTCCCAGGATTAAAGGTCAAAAGAGAAAAAATTTGCATCGCTAGTGGAGGTAATATTACTTGGACAATTCCAATCGCCACAGCTTTTGAACATTCTCACAATTAGTGTGGGAAAATTTAGTTTACAACTTTGAATTGAATTACTTTCATCTGTTGCGAAATAACTATCCAAACTACGGCCAGCCTTGCTCTACATGCAAACCATATTTCAAGACTTGAATCGAAAGATTATCCCGTTAATTCTTCAGCTAGTAAATGAAGTTTATAGATAGCCAACTCGTAGTTTTGCAAAAAAAACGAGACCTTCAGTTTGCATCTCTATTTCGTTTCGGGAGTTGTCAATGAAATAAGAAATCAATCTACTCTCCATGATGATTCAAGAGCTGGGTTTAGTTTCAATATTAGCGAATGCGTATGACCTTTCTTATGTTTTAAAAATTTAAGCTTAGATCGGGATCAAGATGACATTTGAATCTGATATAAAGACAAAGACACACATGTTCTCACGTAAATTATCTGCACGTATCGTAATATTATTTTCAGAATTTACGGAATAGTGTTAGGAGAAAGTTTAGAACTAACTTTATTGCTTTTGTTCTGTTTTTTTTTTGTTTGTTTTGTTTTTAAACAATAAACAATTTGTACAGATATTTGATGGGACGTCCCTTTCTGCTCGGCGGGCCGGTTGTTAAGCCCAGAAGCATTAGAATATTCATGTCTATTAGCTTGCATCTTAGATCTAAGTATATTTTACTAGTTGCTGAATAACCCTTTGTACAAACGGGAGGGATAAGTTTAACCGCAACACCGCCTATTTAGAAGAGAGAGAGAGAGAGAGAGAGAGAGAGAGAGAGAGAGCGAGAGAGAGACAGAGAGAGACAGAGAGAGACAGAGAGAGAGAAAGAGAGAGAGAGATCAATGAAAGCACGATTTAAGTAATGAATTCATGCCAGTTTAGACCTAGATTCTCGTGGATCTAAAACTATAACTAGGCCTTGAATCTAAATCTGTAAGCTTCATCAGGCCAATCTAGATCTAGATCTAGGCAATATGCCTTGATTTAGATATCCAAGCTTGAGTCTAGACCTTGGCTTCCAGACAAAGCCGAACAATGAATTAGAATCTAAAATTGATGAATGATGCCGCTTTGCTTATCTAGAAGACAGCTCAGAATGAAAGCAAAGCTATTATTGGGCCTTGAATCTAGATCTACAATTAAACGTTTTAGATCTAGATCTAATGGCGTCTTGATTTAGATATCAAAACTAAAATGTAGACCTTGCGTCCAATACAGCCCAAAATGAAACCATTGATTAATGTATCTCTATGCCTCAATGTAAACAATCATGAACTGGAAATTCATACATTTCAAATGTTAGCAACATTCTTTATTTTAAAATTCAGAGTCATAATTTGAGGAAAAATATGAAAGAAAATTAGAAGGAGGCAGAATTTGGACTTCTAGACCAAAACTGTGCACCCTTCCGCCACAGCTAATCTTTCATACAATATCTGAACTCACTCTCTTCAGTGGTTCAGGAATTTTACGTGTCATAAAATTCAAAATACACAAAGTACAGATAAGTGTTAAAAATAGCATTTAACTATCTAAAGTTAGAGAAACGATCACAAATGTAGAAAAAAAATAAGTTTAGTGTTTAAAAAAACTTGTATTAAAAACTGTATTTGTAATGCTTTCGACTGCCAAGGATCAGAATTAAATGTAAATCAGGCTATTAAAATAGAGAAGTTGTGGTGAGAGATAGAGAGAAGGAAAAGATGGGGGCGAGATAGAAAGATAGAAAGTAAGAGAGAGGATGGGGCGGAAGGAAAAATGAGAAAAAGAGTGGGAGAGCTAGATAGAGCTAGAGAGAGAGAGAGAGAGAAAGAGAGAGAGAAAGAAAGAGAGAGAGAGAGAGAGAGAGAGAGAGAGAGATGGTACAAAACAATTTATTTTGGATTATGAATGAGGAAGAAATTATAGTGTATGGTAACAATGAAGAGAGTTAGAAATGCATTATTGTCACTCTATGAACTCTTGTTCTATTTTATTTCTTTACTTTGAGCGAGGGAAAAAGCCTATATTAGTGTTAAGGTTACTCTATGATAAAGGTCTGTCAAAGTACCCTGAGACTGTTTCGGGTTAGGAGCAGCTGTCAGCTTAGTATCGTACCAGAGAGAGAAACCAGCTAATTAGTACCCCTGAACTCTGTAGTTTCCATAATTATTTTCATATGAGTAATGGCGTTGTATCGCTATTTAGAGTGTGCGCTGAATGCCAAATCAGAGTTAAAGTTTTGCCTGTGTTAGTCCTGTTACATAGAGAGAGAGAGAGAGAGAGAGAGAGAGAGAGAGAGAGATAGTGTCGTTAATGCATACATGACCTTCACAGGGATAAATCTGTGTTCTATGCATTGCTGAGCTGAAATGTAAGATAATACATTAATCAAGTGCTAATTCGTCTAAATAGAAAAATGAGTGTTTGAAGAATAAATAAGTTGCAATCAAACTAAATAATTGTATAGAACAGGCTGATTCCGAAATGAGGTCACTAAAAAATTCAATTTTTGTCGAACTATTACGATAAGCTATGACCTATAGAATTGACTAGGCGTAGTACATTGATAATTAACTGAAAAATTCAGTCAAAGATAGGAAAATAATCTAAAGGACAGACCAGGCCTTAGAAATACTCCTTAAACATTAAATTTTTTTCGAATGGTCTCTAGAAGGGAATAGATGTAGAAACTAATTAACTTAATAATTCAACAGTTTCAAATATGATTCATAGAATGGACTAAGCATGTGTATTATTTCTTGTGAGGTATGTATTTACAATAAAAAACTTATTTTTCTGACCACTTTACCTCTTTCATCACGCTAATGTTAGATCCATGCATCCCTAGCTGTTTCTTTTAGAGAAATTAATTGCTGTTTTCAATGTCCTCTACCTTGCGAATAAAACAGGTTTCCATTGATTTTATTTTAAAAAAAAATCATAATAATTCTTAGCTACCCTTTCGCCCAAAACGAAATATTTTGCCTGGGGAGGAATGGTGGTGCTAAATAAGCTACCTCATCTACAAACTGTGAATAACGGGTCCGAACTAGTTAACAATGCTAGGCCCGAAGGTGTCTTAAATATGCCTTAGATCTTTATGTCAAAAACGCAACAAGCAAAAAAAAAAAATGTTCTTTTTTTAGAATGTCCTCGGCTTCGTTATCTATAGTTTGCTGACCTGAAATCATACTTTTTCGGTCATATTATATTAATAAAAGAAAAACATTTCTTGCCTACTTTATTTACAAACCCGTATGGTGCAGGCTTGCATCCTCAACTATCTAAAGAACTAGAAAGCCCTTTAAGCCTAGTAAAACCAGCAGTAGTTTAAAAACATTGTTTCCGACGCATATACATAGTGTTTCCTTCATTTTAATATTTAATCCTCACAATTCAAACGAGACAAAATAGAGATTTATTTAATAATAGAGCGATATACATTTATTATTCCTTTCTTCATTTGTTGTGAGTTATTTCATCTTTAAAAGCACAGAGATATTTTCATCGACAAATTGTATGGGTACCTCGAACTAAGAATGTCCGTTAGTTATTTCTTTGCTGTCTCTATTCAGCACGAATTAAATTTCGCATGTGTTTTTGTGCTGCTATCTTGATACATAAAAAGTCTCAAACCTTTAACCCCCCAGTTCATCAGTAAAAGGAATCAAGTTTGAAAACTATGAATTACCAGATGGGTCATAACTAATTATTTTATTAGTTCCAAGGGAAGAAACCGTATCTATTTGAAGCCTCTTAAGTCTTTTCTAAATTTTCAAAACATCGAATCTGTACACAAGCTTCTCATTTTTCGCCTAAATTTTGATAATAATGTTTCTGTGCCCTAGAACAGGTTTATTTGTACACACTGAGCCTTCTTGTGAACATAATCTGACTTACAGAATGGAATTTTGCGAAAGGCAAACAAATAATAGAATTGAAATTTTAATTTGTATGTGGTGTGCAAAAATGATTTCGATTTTGATTGGTTAAAAAGATGCACATCGCTAAGGTTATGATTTCCTGAAATTAACTGATCCAAATTTCGTTATTATCCAATTCTTATGACTATATACTGTAAAATAATACAACCACCAAGTCAAACTTATAAGAACAAATTAAACAACACAGAGTATACGTAACAACGATTCGTCCCTGAGGCTTTATCAAGTAAAAAAAAAAATAAATAAATCACAATCACTTTATTGATAAAGCCTTATAAGCGAAAAGTTGTGATATATACCCTGTGTTGTTTAATTTGTTCTTTTAAGTTTGAGTTGGTGGTTGTATTCCTTTATTATATTTATTTCATTTCCTTCAACCACCATTGCATCTTAAGGGTCCTTAAACTTATTTATATATTTCTGAGAGTGCGGTAACTATACTTTTTCTTTACTTATTATGAATGTATATGACATCAGGTAAGTCCAAATGGTGCAACAATAATATTTTTCTCTCTCCTCCTTCTTTAAGTAATTAACAAAAAAAAAAAAAAAAAAACTTTCAAAAAGGATTAATACAACAGACTACAATAACAGTTATACAAGCTGGTTTCTCTATAGAACGTAGCTCACGGCATATTGATCTAATTGACTTTAAAAGAAAGCCAAATAGTACAAAATTTTATTGTCAGAGTCTCTTTGTACGCAAAGGCTTTCTTATTTGTCCTGATCAATAACTTCATAGATGGATTAATAAACCGCCGAATCGATACGGCCATTGATCGATAAAAGAATCTTTTGTCCCAATGAATTAATTTTGCAGCTTGGATAAATGAGTTTTTTCCCCCTTAATATTGGAAAGGATTTATTATCCTCTACGGATCATTTTCAGCCAAGTTTCTATCAATCAAATATGCAATTTATGAGATGTACTTTTGCTAGGTTTACTTTTACATGTTCAACTTACTTTGGTTTCCTTTGATATTTTTTCCCTTGTTATGCATTCAACTGTTTTGTTGATTACTTCTATGTCTATCGGGCTCAGCATTTCTTTTCTTCATAGCTTTAGTATAACAAGACTCTCCTTTCTTGCTTCATTTTCATAGATTTTTGTACGCATTTTTTTTTCATTTGTCTCTCTGTTTCTCTCAAACTATCTTCCTCTTTTTTTAATCTTTCGCTGTCTTCCTCTCTCTTTCTCTCTCTCTCTCTCTCTCTCTTGATTACTTCTCTGTCTATAGGGCTCAGTATTTCTTTTCTTCATAGCTTTAATATAACAAGACTCTCCTTTCTTGCTTCATTTTCGTAGATTTTTTAACGCATTTTTTTTTCATTTGCCTTTCTGTTCCTCTCAAACTCTCTTCCTCTTTTTTGAATCTTTCGCTGTCTTTTTCTCTCTTTCTCTCTCTCTCTCTCTCTCTCTCTCTCTCTCTCTCTCTTTCTCTTTTGAATCTTTTGCTGTCTTCCTCTCTCTCTCTCTCTTCCTCTCTTTTGAATCTTTCTCTGTCTCCCTCTCTCTCTCTCCCTCTCCCTCTCTCTCTCTCTCTCTCTCTCTTTCTCTCTCTCTCTCTCTCACGTTCACTCTATTCTAACCTAATTTCTGCAATATGTTTATACATAACCCTTATACTATACCCTCACAATATATTTCTTTTTCCCCAGCGATTCATTCATCCACCTATCTAACGTTTCATTTACATTTGCATATTATTCCTCTATTGATCTACCCCTCCCTTTATGTATATAATTATATGCCTATTTTTTGTTTTATATATGTCTGCCTAGTTATCTATTTAGCCATTGGTCTTGCGATATGTAAGTTTGTCATTTTAGACTTCTAATTTTATTGCTACATTGACATGTCGTTCGTTTAATTTAGTTCATCTTTCTTTCTATCTTACCTTTTCTCGGTTCTGCGTAGTTTGCTCGTTTGCCCTGGGGGGGGGGGGGGGGGGGGG
>BLXT01001194.1:51708-62473 GCA_019648995.1 Plakobranchus ocellatus
AAAAAAAAAAACAGGCATCGATTCGCCAGTAACACAAAACTGTGCTAAAAGAAAAACTCGTTTCCATTCTGAAAGTACATTTTTGTACATGAATGATCATAACTGTGTCTGACAATGGTAGAACCAGAAAATATATTGTTGCCCCATGGGTCCGCTGAAAATCAAAGTGGCATTACAAACGTGATTATTCACACTTAGGCAGAATCTCTCAGCCACAGGGCATGTATATAGGATAGTTGATTTTTGGGGGAATACAAGCGATTGAGTGGAGATTATCTTGATTGTTTTGGCGTTATAGATGAGAGAGAGATACGTGGTTTTAGAAATTCACTAAAATCAATTATCTTTGCAACTGTATTGATGCTATGGTGATCAACGAAGGTGTGAACAAATGAGATGTGATCATACAGGATTTTATTTGTGAGTGTTGGGAAATGCGATTTTTTACTGGATATTTGGTATAATTATTTCTGTCAGATTTATTTATACAGAGTGTATTTTTGAATGGATTAGATAAAAAAAAGTATTACTTCTAGATTTGTCAATAGTTTACTCTTGTATCCTCACGAATCCCATTTCATATGGTGCTCAGTGTAGGAAAAGAATACAAACACCAACTTAAAACTATTTTTTTTAATTGAACAACACACAGTGTGCGTACAAAAATTTCGTCCTTTAATGGATTTGAACACAACAGAATTATAGATGTGAAGTTTCAACTTGTTGTTTGTATTACTTTACTATGTTAATTTAATTTTTTCAACCACCATAGCATCTCCAAGATCCTTTAATTTATTTAAATGTTTCTGGGTGTGCGGTATTTATGTACTTGTCTAACTCATTGTGATAGCAAAGGGAGGGTAACTTGAGAAAAGCTGAAAGCATTAGAGCCATGGAAAATGAATATTCAGAAGAAAAAAAAATCTGAGTGTAATAAAGTATGCAATATTGTAATGTGAGACTGGTGCAAAAAGAGATTGTTAGATACAAAAATTAGGGGGGAAAAGCAGCATAAAAATGATGGAAAAAAAAACAAGTATTTTTGCAGCAAAATTTGATAACATCAAGCAACGATTGAAAATAGAGAGAAATAATTTATTTTAATCCATATTTCTCTTTTTTTAACTTATGTAAAACCAAAATAAGAAATTGCAATGACAAGCGGAGAAAAATGAAAGACACACTGATACAAAAAAAATCTTACATAAGTAAGATCACTTTTCTGAATACTTTTTACAATAGAAAAACAGTAAAATAAAACCTGTATAATCGTCATGATAATGTTATTTACATAGACAGGGTTTGGCCGTGTTTGTACTAGCGAATACTATTCAGCTTTAGCAAAGTGATTTTCTGATGCTTTAAACATTTGTTAACGAGTCAGTTTGGATATATGTAATTTTGGGGATTTTTTTTTTCAGGCCTTGAAGCATCTCTGCTGCGTGAGCGTATAAAACGTAGATAATTGTAAAGTTAAATATGAAAAGATAAGTTTATTATCCATTCAGGCTAATCACAATTACATAATAAGCCTCTGGCACTTTAAGCAACAAATATAACCCTTTCAAGCTTCACTCTTTTGCCTGATATTCACTTTAATGGCGCTGCATTTTTAAAACATTATGCATACAATACTAACACTAATCAAAACAATATTGCATTTACTAAATCCATTTTGTCTCTCTTCCATCCAGATTTGGGCGTAGAGGAGTTGATGAAAACTGGAAACAAAAACACCTGATCCTGAGGTCAGAAAGTGAGACAGTTGGTCACTTCCATAACTGTGAAACCAGGCATTGCGACTGTCACGGATAACCATTGATGTGATCTCTGTAAGACAGAACATGTAACGACTGTCACGGATAACCATTGATGTGACCTCTGTAAGAAAGAAAGCATAACAACTGTCACGGATAACCATTGATGTGACCTCTGTAAGAAAGAAAGCATAACAACTGTCACGGATAACCATTAATGTGACCTAAGTATGAAAAAACGCGTAATGATTGTCACGGATAACCATTGATGTGACCTCTGTAAGAAAGAACGCGTAAAGACTGTCACGGATAGCTATTGAAGTGACCTCTGTAAAAAAAAGAAAGCGTGACGACTGTCACGGATAACCATTGATGTGACGTCTGTAAGAAAGAAAGCATAACAACTGGATACTGAATCTTCAGTAAAAAAAAATTACTTTAAATCGGTCTTTAAATGTGACCGTTGACCTAAGGACAAATTGCTTTATGGTATTCTGTAAATCAGGTCCTTATTGAAAGTCTAGTGAGTGACAACCAAATTACGCAGAAAAGACAATTCCGAGTAAAAAAAGCACTGGACTTTCAGCACGTGTTATCAACATTAGTTTTGTGTGTTTTCACAAACTTGAACTTAATTTTACACTTACGACATTTTGAACACAGCCACGCAAAATCTGCACGATCTACTTAAAAGCATATAAATCTTGACTTCAACGGTGTTGATGTTTAGTTTTTTTTTTTATGAAAGAAAAAAAAATCTCTTTGCTTTCTTGCCCACGCGAAATCGATGTATATAACTCATCTACTTAAGAGCTATCGAAATCTCCAAAAGGATTTGACTTCGGGTGGAGATTAATGAATTTCTCAAACTTTAGAATCGATATTGGATACTTCTTTACGTAAAAGTTATGAAAGAAGAAAGGCTATTGAATTCATTCGGGAATAAAGACATAAAACATCAATCTGGAGCAGGCAAATGCGTCTTTGTACCTTTACTGTAAAACACCATTGTAACTTCCCCTAGACATTTTTAGTATGAGATTTGCGCACTTCGAGCTACGCTGAGAAAAAAATTGAGCCAAAACTTTCATGCATTGTGCCTGAAAATAGCGACGAAAGAACTTGCTGAGCCAGTGACGATCTACTGCCGTCCACTCAGAAAGTCCAGCTATGGAGCGTAACCATCTTAACGGTCAAGCGTCCATTCCTCTGGAGGATTACGGGGCGACATCTTCGAGCAAACGTGAGGAAGACAGACAAAGAATAATGGATGATGATGACGACGACGCTATGGTGAGTCCTTAAGTATCACGTGAAAGAGTCATTGGATTATTTTGCGTGCGATCTCAGACACTGGGCTGTTGATCAGTCGAAGAGCACAGCGGTGAAGGTCAAGGCAGTAAATCACTAAGGAGGGTCATGCAAGTTTAACGACTATATACGCAACTTTTATACGCCGTTAGCACCCCTGAGTAACCAATAAGTTGCAAGATTACTTTCATAATCTCAAAGGCGTTGGAACTGCATACTATATTTCTGGCCGCGAAGGATTACTTAGAAAAAAAATGACAGGTCCAAAGTTGTTTTTAGACCATTCTAAATGATTTGCGAGTCTCTCTTTGAACTGTTCAAATAATTAATTTATTCTACAAAAAATTATATTTCATTTAGCTTTTTCTTGGTAAAATTGGGTAAGTATGAATTGGCTCTGTAACAAAATATATATACTATTTTTCTAAGTGATTTAAAATTCATTAACAGAATGCGGACTGAGCCAATTTCCTCTGGAAAAGCATCTCTGCCACTGAAATTTCTCTCTAATGTCGACAGTGATAATAAGCCGTTGATACTGATAATGGTTTGATATCATTAAATTCCTTACTCTGTGATTATGGTAGGATCTAATCAAGATGCATCAATATCATAAAAACACACTGATCAATATATTTTTTAAAGGAGATTGAGACAGCTCTAAGATGTCATGTTATTTATCCTTTGGTATGTCTCTTGTGTCGATATCTCAGAACGAGAATGTTAAAGGTGGCCTGAGGGAACGATCGACTGAGTTTATAAATCTTTTTGTCTATCCGGCTATTCTCTTCAATATCCTGTTCTTCAGTTTTGATACGTCATCACTATCCAGGTATCGATGGTCCTAGAAGTTTTGATAAGATATTTGGTTTTATCGATAGAGGCGGGGTTCAGACGAGCCTGATAAACACAGTTTCACCCGAAACAACCAGGTGACAGATGCTGCCACTTTGACAGAAGGCGTGGCTGGTATGATAGCCAAGGAAACTGTCCTGAAATTTCGATTCTCATTTATGTCGCGGGTTCCAGCCACTAAGGCCACCCAGGCATTGCAAGGGGTAGAAGGCACACGATTACCTTAGATTGGACGGGCTATGTTCCCAAAAACTAAAAGAAACTAATGAGATCCACGTATGGAAAAAGCGAACGCAGGGTAAAACAAGAGCTATGCCTCTTTGCATGTCGCCATCATATCAGTTTATATAGAAATCTAAACCTGTCGTAATAATAAGATTCAGAAAACAAAAAACAAACAGTTTTTATGCTTTAGATCAAAACAATGGTTTTGACAGAAGGCTCAAAGAGAGATAATCCCGTATTTATTTTTATTCCTTTTTCTAAAAAAGAAGAAAAATTCATGAATCACATTCCTCAATCTTAGTCATTTTACGATGTTGATTGTGTTTAACATTCTAATGGAATATTATTTATTCAAATGGATTTTTTTCCTTTTTGCACTGACTGTGAGTTTGATGAGGGAAAAATAGCTGTGATTCAGATAGAACCGGCAAAAAAAAATTATCGATTCATATGTTGACTTTAACCTTGGATCTGTCCAGACTTGAATAGTTCGTTGTTCCTTTTAACTAATTAAAATAAATTAAGTTCGACTCAAAAGGTCAAGGACACTGTAAGTTCAACCCGACGTTATTTTCCCGAAAATACCCACGCAGGTTAATCAGGAAAGGCGAAATTATTTCTCTCTTAACAAGATTCAACAGCACAGTGCTGTTGTCTCGGTAATTCTATTAACGCCAGAGTAGAGAGAGAGAGAGAGAGAGAGAGAGAGAGAGAGAGAGAGAGAGAGAGACTAGGACTTGTAGCTAGGGTTTGTGGGAAACCGAGAAATTTAGAAACGCCACGTCTATGAATAACATTGTCCTTCTTAAGTTGCAAGCTATACGATGCACCAAAAACAATCGTTCCCGCAACATAGTAATTATTATTTAAGGGTATAGAGGAATTATAATAATTTTTATGAATCTTTTATGAGAACAAGATGGTGTGGGTGGAGTGGAAAGAAATTTTTTTTTTTAAAAGAACGGGTTATTAGAATAAACATCAAGAATTATTATGGACTTGTACACAAGCGAGAATGAAAGAAACATAATATAAAATCTTCGCAAGAAAGTTTTAAAAAAATTCATGAGTATACAGTTGGTGTGTACAAATATCAATATCAATATATATATATATATATATATAATTATATATTATTTTACTTTGCTATGAATTAGTGCATTTGAAAAATATATCAAGAAAGTAACGGTTTCGAAAGCTATATATTAAAATGTATTAATACGAAGAGATATTAAAAGGAATAAATATTATGCATTAATTTTCCTACCTGCATCAAATTAATATGATAATGCGCTACTCACTTTCAAGAAACTTTCATGGCCTTATAAACTTAAATTGATCCTTCAATAGCTAAAACTTTCAATGCCATCGCATGGACCATTTCAACAACTTTAGCAAATAATCTTGAATAAAAAGAGTGCCTCTTTCGTGTGCGTGCGTGTGTGTATGCATATATATATATATATATATATATATATATATATTTATATATATATGTATATATATGTGTGTGTATATATATATATATATATATATTATATACACATTTGTATATATTTGTGTGTTAAAGTTCTTTGGTTCTTTGATTATTTTGCTTCACCAAGCTTTAGTTTGAGTTGCCCAAGAACTGACCGACGAATAGGTCAGTCTAAAATTCCTTTACTACGGCAAGAGACCATTTCGGGTTTTGGACACTGCGTAAAAGTTATCATCACATTTCAACTGCTTTAATAATTTTGCCCTAACAATAAACCACGACTCTTACGCATAATTTTTTTTTTCTTCTAAAAAATGATCGTCGTTTCCGCTTATCATGCCAGGAGATCCTGAGCTGCTGCTCGACTTTTCGGCCCCGTCACAACACAGGCACGTCTTACAATATCAGACTATAATAGCGATCTTGTTCAACTTTACTTCGAGGTAATTGTCTTGATGCTTAAAACGTGTATTGGGACGTCCCAATTCACGGCCACAATAAATTTTTGCCTCTTTGAACCTTATACAATGTCGCGGGCAAGGCGCTGAAGATAGATGAACATCTCAGATTGCAACAAGCAAGAAGCCAAGGGAGAGAACAGAGAGAGCAAATAGGAAAAAAAAAGGGGGGGGGGAGGACGAGAAGGAGAGAGTGGTAGCAATAGATCGCATTAGTGACGGAAGAGCAAGCAGAATAATCTTAAAATATCTGGAGACACTTTATTTGCAAGTTTGAGACCACACCACTCCCCCCCTCCCCTCCTCCTTTTTTTTTTTTTTTTTTTTAAATCAAGTCAGGGTCATCAAAATAGTCAACAGACGCATCTGAACAAAATCAACCTTGACATTTCTATCTACCGCACTTTACTCTTTCCTTGCAAAAAATTGCCAATTGATAATCAGACCTAATGTGGCACAGAGGTACACACATACCTGAATAACCTACATGGTTTTTGCATCAACCGATACTGATATTACGAAGCTTGAAATTTGATCGTGCAGCACGACAACAGTTTTTAGCATACAGTTCTACATCTCTGAACATCGTATAAAGTACACTTGGCATGACCAGATTAGACCTGTTTGTATCCGTCGTTCATTACTGAACACTGTTAGAACTATAATGCATAATTATTAGAGCTTTTGTTTTAGGAAACCATGGTCGCATCGAAATCAGAAAGTTGTCCCATTGAGGCTTCCCGCATTTCTCTTTGTGTTGTTCCATCTCCGCTAGTCTTTGTGCTAGCACCCGAGTTATCACGCTCGATTCAAACTTAACCGCTACTCGATATATTATATTATTTCACAGAACGATCAAACCTCAGCCCGCGGTGGGCAGTATTGAAACCGATGGTTAGCCACTGAGCACTATTTGCCGGCAGACAACAGTAGCCATAGCGATGATACGACAGGCATCATAACGATTCAGTGCATTCCGAAAATGTCAGGGAGTAAACGGCATTAGCTGTCATAGATTTGTGAAAGTTGTCCAGTTTTGCAATTTATTTGTAGGTTTAATTAGAACACATCTCTTTTTTTCTAGCTGAGTTTATTCGTGCACACAGACATGCATCTGCACAAACATACATACACACATATAAGCTATGTGCATTCTTACACACACACACACACACACACACACACACAGATAGATATTTACTAGGGCAAGCAATTTCTGTTAAAGAATTTTTTATCTGTTCAGTCATTGGATTTAATTAAATGTTTCTGCCATCGGTGTTAAAATGTATCAATTTACTCTTTCAGATGCGGCGATAAGGTAGTTGACCTGTCTATCGCAGAGCAAAAAATAACACTTTGTTACGTTTCGGTTATTGGAAAGTTATTGCCTACAAATTGAATGATAACCTTGTTAGTTTAGAAAATAATAATTTTCATGGTCATGATAACGTTGCGATATAGAGTTATCTGCAGTCGTTTGCTTTAATGTATCATTACATGTGACAAGGTTACAAAATATGTGTGAAAACACACTGACATTGTTTAACCTAGGGATACATAGTTTGGATGTGTAGGTTGGCACACGCACAATAGTTCATCAATGGCGGCTAAAGATGTGGAATATTCCATGGTTGAGATGGTAAGTTTGATCCGCTGTAATTATTCCACATTTATTAATTCTCGTTTCAGTTTTGCCCTCTTTTCACGCCTTTATTTTCTTTTGATTTCGCTTGTGTTCTTTTTCGTTTTCTTTTTCTTTTAAACAGAACTCTCACACATGTGTTTTGAAAGCTTTGACTCTGCAGCTTCACATTAACTGCCGTTTCACTTAGAAATAACTGTAGGTTTTGGCTTCTTCATGGCGATGGAAGGCACACATTTATATCGTTTTAATCCTGGACATTTGTTTTATTGTTATCATAAATGTCGGACTAAGTTCCTACTGTTGATTTTGTGGATGAGTGGTATTTGTTTTTTTAATGAGATGTTTTTCAAAAAGACAATATTATTTTTCACAAAATCAGAGTAGTATGTAACTACTTTTTACGTATAGAAATAATGGTAGTACGGGCATTCGAGAATGTGGCATCTTGGTTCGTTGCATACACTATGACTGCTATTAAGTGATGAGTGGTCTCACACTTTTTTCCCTCCTTGTCAGACCGCGTTCTGGTGTCGGGCTTGAGCCTGGCATGCATATATGAGTTAAAGAAAGCATAAACATAAACTGTTTGCTTAGTGCTTTCGACTTAAAAAAATACTTTACTTAGGGCTGCGCCATAACGTTTATGCTTTCTATCACTTCATAGAGAAGAAAATAGCACAGAGGGGACAAAGATGAACGCTATTTGAAAAAAAAAAGAGGGGGATCTCGATACCACATACACAATTAATCACCATCGAATTGTTAGGTCGGGTAGGCTAACGTTACTGTAATAATTACCCATTTAAACAAGAGTAAAGAAAAACTGGGTACAAACGATGAAATTATATACGTGTATATATATGTATATATATACATATATAATATATATATACATATGTATATATACACGTATATAATTGTATATTTTACTTTATATATACATCTTCACCCGATTCTTTTACAAGATTAACGTTTTTAGTGACTCTCAAACAGTCAAACGAATTGATGTGTATGCGTGTATGTGTCCGTCTTGCCAGCCCACCACAACAAGATCTCAGGCTTTCAGAACCTCGTTAGGGCAGCGATTGCGGGCTTCGAACCCGCGACAGAGCAATCCGAGAAGATTACATGGCGGCTTCGCTATCCACTGTGCCACTTACGCCTTTCAAAGGAATTGAATAGCCCTGTTCAACTTTAACTAACAATCCTTTCAAATGCCATCGTAAACTAAATTCTTTCTTTTAAGTTATTTTTTATCCTACTTACTTAAGGTTTTTAAAAGCTGTCTAATGTGATGGTCTTTAATTGTGAGTAGTTCCATTCGATTAGAGATCTTCTTTGTCTTGAATTTCTAAACTCTTTCACATCTTTCTTACACTTTTAAGATCCAGCATTGTTTTATTAGAATCTTAAACCTCATATTTATTGTTGAAATCGAATAAAAACAGGAAAACACACACACACTACAGAAAATATCGTGACAGTATAGTAATCATGATCTAGAATGTTTTAAAAAAAAACTTCGTACGATATAAAAGCTGTACTTTCAAAATTTTTTGTTCCATTTAAAATTTTTGAATTTTTAAGTGGTAAATGTTTCTTTAAAAAACGTTTATAGAAATTATATTTCTTCAAGTACTCAGCAATTGACTTTAATGTTTTAGTCGCAAAAATTCATGATCTACGTCGAGTACAGATTACATAATTGGACTTTAAAAAAAAGGAATGCAAGCCAGCTTGAAATCTTTAGCTACATGATTTGGATCCTGGATTACATTTTATTTACTTTCCCAAGTACAATAACGGATCTTAAGTCTGAAAAAAGCCTCTTTAGTTTGGCTTGAAAGTCTTCCTAAAAAATTGAGGTTTTATCACTAATTGTGACTTACATAGAGAGTGAAAATAATGAGCAGCTGATAAGCTCAATTATATTTTGCAGATTTTCCCTTCTCAACCATGATTACGGAGGGTTGGAGATTTAAATTTAGAACGCAGAAGTAGTAGTAGTACCAATATCAGCAGATGCAGCAGCAGCAGCAGCAGCAGCAGCAGCAGTAGTAGTAGTAGTAGTAGTAGTAGTAGTAGTTAGTAGAAGCAGTAGTAGTAGCAGTAGTAGTAGTAGTAGTAGTAGTAGTAGTAGTAGTAGTAGTAGTAGTAGTAGTAGTAGTAGTAGTAGTAGTAGTAGTATAAATATAAGAGTTAGTATTATTGCTATACTTGTGGACTGACTGAAAGTCTTTGACTTGAGACTCAAATTGATTGAGTCAGCTATAAATACTAAATGCATTTTTTTTCTTTCAGAGTTCCCTTTTTTTAACACGATTTTGATACAAATAGACTTATATTAAACTTTTTCACTCTGTTTATGTTTTGTCAAAATTAACACGCTCAAGGATCAGATAAGTGTTTTATCAATACTTTAACTCCTAACGTTTAGACACTTGGCTTAGTTTCACAGCGCTAAAAATTCACATGTGAAATGACAGATTTACAACACACAATCATAGATATTTCCTCGTTACTTTTTCATTTTGTCCTACAAGAAGGAATTTTAGAAGATGTACTTCAACACTGGCTCAAAGAAACTGACTATTGTAAGTTTCCGTTTTTAGTCAAGAAAGCTTTTTAGGTCGAGATCTACTCCTTTTTATCTTTCAAGCCAACCCAATGGATTCTGAAGACGAGCTTCTTAAGAGGGTCGATAACTGTCAATAGCTTTAGCTGATTTAAGACAGCCGCCTGTCGAGTTACTCTATGGTTAGAAAAACTCGGCCACCTATTAACAGCCTTCCATTACGGTCATTACTCTATAGAGGCAAGCTTAAAAGACCAATCTTTGCTTTAATGGATGACTGTATTCAGACTCAATTGCGTGTAGCACAATATTTTGATGTCTGATCAAAATATAACGACATTGAAGAATGGTTGGAGACAAGCACATCCCAGGCAGGAAGATTAACACCAGATAGAGAGACGTTTCGCAGGAGAGTTCAGGAGGCAACGTCCCGAAACGGATGAGCCGACAGAGAGAGAGAGA
>BLXT01001194.1:130330-150485 GCA_019648995.1 Plakobranchus ocellatus
TTTTTTTTTTTTTGCAGTTTTGTTTTTCAGATGCATATGAAGTAAAAAGAAAGATAAAACCCACATAATTCTTAATTTTTTTTCAACCTTTGTTTGTATTCACATTTCCTTCTTGTTTTTTAAGTGCAATAATTAACAAGCAAAATGTCGATATTATCGGAGACCCTTTTTTTAAATGTAGTAATGTATGTGGATGATCTTCTTCAGGGTCAGTTTTCCTTTTCCTAAGTGTAAATTCATCTCTATGTTTTGTTTTGCTATTGTATTGGCTGACGCAAGGATCACCTTGTCTACTTATTTTTTTTCCTCTTGTTTCATAGTTGTTTTTCTTTTTTAAATCGATATTTATTTTTCAAATAAGTTTCAATTAAAAATGAATCCCATGACTTTGCCTCTAAATTGGAATCTATTTTTTTTTTTGTCTATTTCCCATATCTCACTCCATCCTTCTCTCTCTCTCTCTCGACACTTGCTTTTTCAAATAAGTTTCGATTAAAAATGAAGCCTATAACTTTACTCCAAAATTAGAATCTATTTTTTTTGTCTCTTTCCCATCTCTCTCTCTCTCTCTCTCTCTCTCTCTCTCTCTCTCTCTCTGTGTCACTCTCACTCTGTCTCTCTCTCTCTCTCTCTCTCTCTCTCTCTCTCTCTCTTTCTCTCTTTGTCTCAGTCACTTTCACTCTCTCTCTCTCTGTTACATCTTTCTTGAATCCTTTATTTTAAAGAATGCACAATGTATATGAGTGCTGTTGCTTGAAGATAATCACTATAATATTCCTTAATATTACACCTTATCATCATTTTTTTTAAAAATAATTGCAGCATCATTTTCAAAAACAGCTATGAATGTTTCATCTTTCTGCGCCGTTTGTTGCTGTCATTCATCCAATATTTTTCTAGGCATCTGATACAACATTCTTACAGTTTTTTTTAGATGCATGTTAACGTTTGTGCTGCTGCTGTTGTTGCAAATTTGTTGCTTTTATCACGAATTTGAGTTGCTCATTTTAATAGTTTGAGCATTTAACTCATTTTAACTCATTTTAAACTCATCCAGGTACATTTTTTAGGCATTCCCATGCTCAGTTTAAAAAAGCTATGTTTACTAAATGCTTGCTTGGATTTTTGTAAAGAGAAAGTAAAATAGAAAAAAAAAAGGGAGGGGGGATCTTGATTGTTTATTATTTAGATATCACCACAAGCAACTATCCTTATGGGGAGCCAGAGCCAGTTGCTTGTAATTTTTAATTACTTGTGTTGTCATAAAAGGTTAATTCATGGCTATCCATTCTGTTTATCCAGTCAGAGCTGCACCCTGCATCATAAGATTCTTAAGGCTCTTAAGTGCCAATTGTGAACTTTAAGAAAATTATAACCTTTTGTGGTTTCTATAAGACAGAAATTCGCTTTTGACTTAAATTTTTGTATAAATAACAAAAAAATAATAAAAAAACCTATAAATTTCGTCAGGTGGAAAATCTCAAATTAAATCCTATATATTTATACATAGTTTATGATATATGTATTTTTAGACACTGGTGGCTGTTTAGGCCTGCATATTGCTCGGGAAATATGTAGAGAAAAGACAAAAAGATAGATGCATTCGTGTCTTCTGGGCTGTCCCCTACTAAAAAAAAAATCATAATAATAAGACTGGGGTTGGGGGTTGGATAGGGTTTTAGAGATGATGAATGTCATTTTGGTGCATCATCCAATACCTATCAGGCTCCAATGCAGCTTGCAAGTGCATCAGCAAAGATATGTACTAATGTGCTCTATCAACAATGACACATATAAATAAACATATTATGTTAAATATTTATGTTAAATCATAAAGATCATGATTGTCTTGCATGCAAACGAAAGTAAACTTCAATCATCTCTGTTTTCATTGTTCTAAGTCTGTTGCAAATGTGAGCATTTTCCAAAGCTTTCTAAGAGCTGAACATTACAAAGTTAGGAAATGTGTGTGATCTTATTTAATGTATGCAAGTCTGCTCAACTATGAATGTTTTTCCCCTAATTTTTATATCGTTTTTATTTCAAGATAACATTAACACAGGTTTAAAAACTGTACAGCAATTCAACAATAATTCATTTCTTGATTTGACTCGTTTGCAAATATCAGTTTCTATCCCTCTATCTTTGAGCAGCTTTTATTGTTAATCTAATTTTATATCCCTTCACACAATAATGCTTTCTGTCTATGAAAACATAATTTTATTTCACTTTTACACTTACATGGTATCTAACCTTCTGTGCTGCTTTCATACCATGTATTTTTAAGTATAATAATATAAACACAATATTTGATGATTATGGTCTAATTATGCCAATACATTCAGTGCTCTGCACATAATAATAATAACAATATTTCAAAAAATGTTTATGTCTTAGGGTTTTTTTTCTTCTTTACACTGTGCTCAGGTGGATTGATTGATTGATTGATTGGTTGGTTAGTTGATCGATTGATTGGGTATCAATATGTCCAGTCTAGCATTAGGGAGAGATGGTAGGGATGGTATTTGTGGATAACAATCTCACCCAAAACTCACAGCCTTCCCTTTCCCACTCTCAGTCTTTTCCTCGTGTACCCTTGAGGGAACGAAATGCAAGTGCCTATAAACACAATTGAGCTAAGGGACTATTTTTACATTTCTACTTTTCTAATTCTTTAGTAGTTTTTATGACATTTTTACCTCATTAAGGCTCATTTTGTGAAATGTAAAGCATAATGTTAAGATTTAAAAAAAAAAAAAAAAAACCAAACGAGAGAAAAGGCTGAATAATATACTGCCATGTTTTAAAGTGCACAATGTCTAACTATGCAAAAGCATGCATTAGAAGTTTTGACATAGTTTAGACTATTTTATTAGATCCCCAAAGTTCAGATATTTCACTGGTTTGAATATACATAAGCCTTAAAGACTTCTGTATCAAGGAAATGTCATAAATATTTCAATTCCTAAACACATTAATGATTTAAATTACTATATTTAAGTATGAGCAATTAAAAAAACATTTAGATTTTTTTTAAAGTGTAAAACTAAAAAAACAGAAACACAGAGCGGATATAATGTAAAGACCACTTTTCCAATCTATTAAAAAATAATAAATTTTTTTTAATGTGTATGAGGAAATGCAAGAGACAAAATAGTCCAAAGCAAAAAATGTTTGCCCAAACGTGACAGAGACCAAAAGAGAAAAAAAACATTCTATGCATTTGGAAAAACTCAGATCCACCATTTAATATACAGTGTTTTGCATGTATTATTTCTCTCTGGAACTGTTTCAGATACTCATATGTGTCATCTACCTGGTTTTAATTTAAAACATAAAATTATAAATGTCAGCCTGAAGGTTTTCAGGTTCTCTGAAATATCTAAAAAGGGAATTGGTTTTCAATCTATAAACATTTGTGTATCTTTCCATAAAACAAATAGTACAGAGAGATCATTGGAAATCTTTTTAAATTAAGATAAGTTTTTAAATGAAACTTGATTTTGAATGTTGAAATTCCTCTCTCTTCTCTCTCTCTCTTTCCCTGTCTTCACAAAAAAAAAATCTACTCATAGCAAAAAATATATAACAATATTTCAAATACTGAAAATCATACTTTTTATGTTAAATTCTCATAAATTAATTTCTGGATCAACTATCGCAGCAAATACAGTTTAAAAAACAAGTGATTATTTTATAAATCTACTCAACTACTTTATGGAATTGTGTTGTATAATCTGAAAAAAAGAAAAAAAAAAGTTAAAAATATACTCAAATGAGGGAGAAAAGCCATGTTAGCTGCAGTAGTTCACAAAATAAGAATAAAATTTTGCTTTTACTATATAAGACCAAAGAACTCAACAGAGATCTATAAAAGCATGAAATCCACCATTACAAAGTGATCAAGATCTATAAAGGACTTGTTTCTTTTTCAACAAAGTCAGCAAACTTAAATGAAGTTAATGTGGAGTTATTTTCCCTACCTCAACAAGATAATATTATAAGTATTCATAACGAGATGGTAAAAATCTCCTTCGTTACAACCAAAAAACATTAAAAATTTTTTTGATCGATTAAAGAAAAATGTGGTTTTAAAAATCTTGAATACAGCAACTCAATAGGAATAAAATTTGAACATATTAAATTTTGTAAACATTCACATCACTTATATAATAGCAGTGAATAAAATTAAGCTGAACAAATAAATACATAAATAGTATATCTACATTATTGTTTTGCATATTAGCATTTTAAAGCTCTAAAGATAATGAAACTTTAGGTAATATTGCAAGTTCTTTTCTTAGGCTCTTTTTAGAATAACTTATAACTTAATATGGAGGTGGTTTTTTTTTCCCCTCTGTATCACAGCAAGCAACAGAAAATCTACTGATATGTCAAATTTCAATACAATATTTCATGGTTTTTTTTTATTAAAACAAAACAGAAAAAAAAAACCTATTTAATTAGATAAGACTGATGCAAAATTTTTTAAAGTATCTAATTTCATATGATAACATATTCCTTTGTAATTTATTAAAGAACTCTTAAAAAGTCAGCTATACCAATACAAGCCATCAGAGATAAGATACCAAATTTTTTGTAAGAAAGCACATGTTTTAACAGTATGTATCCCCTTTCAGTGAACATTGCCAGAACCCTCACACAATAAACTGTGTACAATTATTGCAAGGATTTCCAGAAAAATTGCTTTCCTATTAGGACAGGCAAACATTTCAATCTCTTTACTCATATGATGAAAACTTTATTCTTTAATCAATTTTTTTTATATGTCTAAAAAGATTTTAGTGCAATGCACAGACGAATGAAGAGTTAAATATTTAAAATTTTTTTAAAATGTTACACTGTAACACTCTCCCAGATAAAACATTATGCTGTTACAAAGGCTTAGGAAAAATAAGTATCCACAACTTTGGTAAGTACATCAGTTATTCTTAAACTTTATGATCATAAAACTATGCTGAGTTACAATCAAAATTTACTTCTCAACAGTTTGAATGTAAATGCAACAACATTTAAGTTGTATGTTTTACAATTTAAATACAAAAGCTCTCAGACCATACCTCATGATTGTAGGTCACGTTTTCACATTTGAAAAGGAAAAAAAAATTAATTTTTATTTCTTCTTAAGAATGCTTTTTCTTTTTGAAAACTAAAAATCCCATGGTTTGTCTCAGAGCAACATAGGTCTAACCAGTTTTCACACATACAAATGTCACAGACGTTCAAATCTATTTCAGTAGCTCAAAATACTTTCAGACTATTCTCATTTCAGAAAGTTTCACTAATCAAACAAACCATAAAGACCAAACAAACATTCATTGGGGAAAACACTTTATGATTTCAATGATTAGCATTCACAGTTGCTGTACAAAGGTAAGTTTTGGGTTAAAATAAAGTTATAGTAACACTCAAATGTTTAAAGCAGTTATTGTGTACAAAATTACTGTCATGTTTAACTTCATATTGTGTTTCTCACAAATATAAATGAGATAAAAACAGTGACGAGTGAGAGGAAGCAAGAGCTATCAAAGATTATGTCTTTCTTCTACCAAAGCAGCATGATTTATAAAGGACAAAAGGAAGTTTCTTTCTTTACCTAACTACATATCATAATTGATAAAACTTATTTGTAATGTGCTTTGCTTAGCAGATCTTTTTCAACACAATTATTTAGTTTTTATGTAGAATTTTCCATCTAAAACATTAATTTTCCTCCTTTTCTGTCAAATAGCTGTAAAAAAAATAATTTCAAAGAAATATTTTTTTCTTCATAAAAGCCAGAATCTATAGAGCTGAAGATAGCTTCCTCAAGATGTACATTTCATGCCAAGTACAAAAAAATTCGTGTAATAAATTTAGATGAGTGTTGGTAACAAACTAGTTCTTTGAACCAGAATAGTGCTTCTCTAAAATTGGGGTTCAAACAATGTCACTTAATGGCTAACAGAATGACATATCTAAGATTTATGCCAAAATGCAATTTTAGCACTATTGCATACCAGAGCCTGAAAGCTATCAGAAATATTCACATCAAAGATGTAGAAATGGACAAATACAATTTTCTGAAAAGAAGAAAACCTACAGGTTTTCTATGATATCCAAAAGAAAAAAAAAATGAATTGTGTAAAAAATGTTCTTTGACAACCTTTCATCAATGTACAGCAGTAAGGTTACAGTGGCAATATTTACATGATTATGATCAGATGTTAAATCTTTGTCATGGTTAATGGATTGAGATCTTTCACATGTGATCATTAACTTATTAAATAAGGCTGAAATAAAAATTAAAAGTAAATAAAAGATTAATATAGCAGAGACAATGTGGGTAAATCTGTCACAATTCACTTTCTGAGCATATGAGTTACAAGTGTAGTGTATAAGCTAAGGAATGGTTGCCTCATATTTATACCATCCAATTCCGAGAATGTATAAAATTTGACAAACAATTTGTCTGTACTGTAGCCATCCATAAACTTGAATCAAGTTTATTTTTATCATACATGAAACATTCTTTTCTTCCTGATACACATTCACACAAATATTTTATTCCTTTTTTCTTTTTTAATATTTTAAGAGGAATTCACATTGCCAAAGCAGGAAGTGCAGCAACAAATAAATATTGCTATAGTCAGAGACAGCACAAAATTGCGAAGTTAATGCTTAACATTAAGACACACTGACACAATTTGTTATTTAAAACTTACTGTTGTTGTCTTATTCTACCCTGGTACGTTTGTATACAACAGACCTTAACCAAGTGATCAAAATGAATCTTGAGAAAGGATTAAAAAAAACTATCAAGAAATATTTTAGCAGAGTAGACCATGTTTTGAGAAAAACGATCATTGGAGGTGAATGGTGAAGAATTTTTAATAGATTTGATTGATTAACTCTTTCAAGATGAATTTTTACTGTGTGCAGATGTAATTCATGCCCAAAAAACAAGAAAAGAGAGCCCCATCAGTGCCGATATATCGGCCTTTGTCCGGAATGAGTTATTTTTGCTTTACCCACTCTATCATTCTTTGGTGATCTCATGGTTTCTATTCATTCATTTTGTCTCACACGACAGTATCTATCGGCTGTAAGGGAAAATTATAACTAAAGGTTAAAATTTTTTAACAATCTGTATGAGTACGTGAAGAGCTTTTAAAGGAAAGCCTCAGCTTTTTTTCGGAAAGCCTGCACTTCTCAGTTACTTCTCGTGACACAGAAATAGGATAGAGGAAGATCTTAGCCAAGAATTAAATTGAAACAAAAGAGGCATTTTATTTGAATGGCTCTAACTATATCTTTATCCTATACAATAATAAAGTAGAATTAAAAACTAATAAAGTCATGGCTGAAAGAATGAATCTAAATGCAGGTAGAGGAACTAAGCTTGAATCAGAAATTTATATGAGCTGCAGGATAGGAGAATGGGAATCTAATATGTAGGGTTTAACAACTAGGCTATCTGAGACCTCACTAGCCACTGTTGCCAATAACTTAACTCCTACTCATATTATTAATACATTGGAGCACTGTTTGAAAGGACACATATGCAAATATCATGTGTGATCTTAGTTTTGATAGAAGCTTAATCATATATGACTTTTTTAATTTCTTGTGAGAAAAGAGTCTAACAGTAGAAAAGCACAGCTTGATGATAAGAACTGGACTACAACATTATTTAAGAAGACACATTTCATAAAAATGGGCAAATAAATCAATTGTATAATTGCACACATTACAAGGTGATTTTTCTTCCAATGTTGTTTCTGTTAGAGTTTGCGTACAGAAATAATTTTTGAAGCCTTCTCTTCTTAAAATAAAATCATCAGAAATATTAAAGGAGAAAAAGTTAAAATGGATCTGCTTTTTTGCAAAACTTTTTTTTTCTAATATTGTATTTATTGAAGAGTGGCATCAAGATCTTGGAATTTTAAAGAGAATAATATTGTAGGCAGGCCAGAGGGCAAAAACAAATTTATATTATGATGCCCAGAAGTTCAGAAAAAAATAGACCGATATGCCTATTATGGTATGGTAAAGTTTAAGAACATTTTTTAGACGAGAAGAATTTGAAACATGAACAATCAATTATTCACAATAAAATTAATTGCTGATCAAGACAAGGATTAAAAATTCACAAATGATACAGTATAGTAAAAGCATCATGAAAACTTATTTTTTGCTAAAACATCGTGAGCTATTAAATGATCCTCTTCATTAAAAGATGAAGTTCCTGAAGAGGCTGATGTCGATCTGTGCTCTTCAGGTTTACCAACTGAAGGCAGAGAAATCTCAGGGCTTGGAGCATCCGGGTCTACATTGTCAGATGACTGAGCATGTCGTATACCATACGTGAAATATATAAGGAAACCTGAGAGAAGAACGAACAATGTATTATTTGATCACTTTAAGCTGTAAACACACATAAAACTATGGAAAAGACCACTTAAATAAGACAATTAGTAATGATGGACAATTTCTCAGATATTTTTTTCACGGACTAGACTATCATAATATTGTAGATATTGAAAAATTTTTGCTGAAGATGTGGCAGCAAAACGTGCAACAAGAGCATAATTCAATTATTAACACTTTTGAAACGAATTAAAGTAAAGTAAGTCCCACACTTGAAGTCTCATAAACAAGAACAAATATTGCTCAAACTTAGTATCACAAAAAAAGAAAACTGAAAACCCAGTACATGTCCATCTCATTCTATTTTTAATTCTATATTTAATATTGTGTATTATAAACGGCTGCTTTCATGAGGGAAAGTCACATGTACTTTGTTTCATAAACATTCAAGCCAATAAGTTTATAAAACTCATTACATGTGGTAAGATCAAATGGATACTATTATAAGGTTATTTACACCACATAGGCCAACATTTTTTTTTTCAATGTGGGAAGATTACATGAGTTTTGTTTCAAATTTAGACCATTGGGCCTATCTGGACATTCACTCACCAATAATCATCCAAACACCAAACCTGATCCAAGTGGCTGTGGACAGCTTGAGCATCAGATAAATGTTGACCATGACACTAACAATGGGCAGCCATGGCACCAGGGGAACCTGAATATCATTGCCACAGAAAGGAATGAAAATCAGATTGCTCAATTTCTCTTACAAATGAATCACTTTAGGTGAAATATTGGTAGGGCAGAGATGGTGCACACAAATAAAGCAAAAGGAATGTATATCAAAACAATTGAAAGGACACCAGAAATAGGAAAGATAATTTCATGCTGTATTGAACATTGGTTCATTCAACTGTTTTATCTCTCAAATTGTTGTTTTTTTTAATATATTTTTCCTCTCCAGAAACTTGTTTCTATAAGATTAGGACAATATGATGAACAAGTCTGTAAAGTTTGGATTTTAACCACCATTTTCTTTGCACCAAAGATGTCTCATATTTTTAAAATGAACTTGCTGTAAATTGATGGATAGTCAGTGTGGTCCCAGAGATGTATATTTGGATGAAATTACACATTCCAAACAAATACAGGAATTCTGTGATGTAATGCACCTCTTTATCAAAAAAAAAAAAAATACAATAAAACAAACCTTTCAATTTAAAGATTTTAAACCTAAATATGTCTTCTTCCAAAAGCACATGGTGAAATGTAACAAGAATGTTACAAAAAATAGTTGTTTTCTTTTCTCAAACATATCATAAGCGCAATGTGTTCTACAAAAGTGATTATTAAAAGGGAAAAATAAGGAAAGAAAGTTTTCCTCTTAAACACAGCTCCTTTGATTGAAGCTAAACCATTATTTTTTCAACAGTTCATTTGAAATGAATAATTATATGCTTATGTTATTACTTCCAAAGAAAACAAAAAATATAAACCGTTTTACATTCAATACAATAATTGGATACAGGCAAATGAAAACTCTTACCTTAAAAGGTAGCCTAGCTGGATTCTGTGGCTGTAGGAAGATGATGAGAGCAGAGAGAGCCAGACCTAGGGCAAGAATCACACACAAACTTACTGCCCAAGGCTCAGCATGTCTCAAGGCATCATAGGACAGAATGGATAACCAGAACAATGCAATGATGAACATGCCTGCAGAAGAGATGCAAGTATTGGAGTGTAAAGGATTTAAGCTCCAAGCATTGAAAAGTACATTTTTAAATATTTGCTAGAGTAGTAGTCATTTTTTTTTTTTTACGTGACAAGAATTAAAGGTTGTCTCAACACTACACGATACAGTTTGAAAAATGTTATCTAAGATGTTGCTAAGATAGAGCATTTTTATTCACATTCATAGGGGAAAAAATGTTTATGCCAACAGCATTATAAAAAGGTTACTGTTGAGGTATGTACTATATTGCACACTTCACCTATCACCAAGTAAATTACGATTGAGTTTGAAAAAATTAATAAAAATTGATGCAGAACAAATCGATGGTGTTGGGTATAAACCAGCCAAGTGTTAAACCTCTGGTTTCAGAGAAGAAGCTAAAAACAATAAACTCAAAGAGGCCAACTCAACACTTGCCCCAAGTCAGAGTACAAAGCAGCCAACTCTTATTTATAACTGCAAAAACATAGTAGCAGTGCCTAAGAGCACTTGGATTTGCACAAGCTGGCTTGATTAAGTCAGAAAAATGGCAAAACTGCTACCTTGCAGTATAAACTTTGCAATATCCTATCCGGAATTTGTTATTTCTATTCCTCTACTTCAAAAGGCTAATTCCATGAGTTGGTTTCTTTGCATGTCAAAGTAAATAATGTCTAGTAAATCTGGTGGGTTGATGACATGCTTGTTTCTCTATTTTTTTTTTTTCTTTTGGGTGGAGAGGACAGTTATGAGTTCAGTAAGTGGCTTTAACTCTTTAACCAGTCAGAGACGCTCAGAGCGTTTCTCAAACCAACCGCTTATCCAGTCAAAAACGCTCTCACCGTACATGACCACTTTTTAATACTTTTTGCACTCACACAATAACACAGCATTACGAGAAAAAGTTATATAATTTTGCTTTCACAGTTTACCATGTTCTTTTCCCTTTCATTTGGTGTATTGGACAATAAGCTGAAACAAAAATTGAGTGATTTATAGGCATTTTAAAAATACACCCTTGTTGACAAGGGAGAAAAACCCCAAAAAAATGATTTAAAAAATAACTGGTCAAAGAGTTAAAAACATTGCCTGAAATAAGCTGGGGTCCAGGTTGCTTGGGCCCTGGCTAAGGGGTTAAAGCGATGCTGTGCAAAACGCCATGTTGGTAAAATTTGCAGAATTCTAGCAATTTAGGCAAACTTATAGATCAGATTTGTGTGAGCTATTTTTAGACTTCCTGGGAATTGTTCGGATACATAGAATGGCCTTATATTTTCTTTTCTTTATATCTTGGAGTTAGCAAGTATGTGCTCAACACCATTGAGATAGTAATCTAGATCTATTAGTAACAGTACTGTTAATAGTTATGTAGTTATGTAGCCTAACCGAATATATACCAAATATCAGGGAAGTTTGCTGAATGTTTGCTCTAAAAGTGTGAATAATATGAACATACATGAAGGTATGAGTAAAAAAACATAAAATGAAAAACACAAGATGAAAACTTTTCTCATCAGCTGAATGCTTCTTCACAACTCCTCTTTTTTTCCAAGGTAAAATTGAAATATGCTTGCAATATTCAAATTGTTATCCTTGGACTCGGCTGAGAAGATACATGAAGAAACTCACTCAATACAGCCATCGCAACCTTGGTTACAAGTGCAGTGATTTGAGTGGGTTCACTCGACTCGTGTAAAATTAAGTTGTGAAGCCTGAACGTTGAGGTATTTGCATGCTGGGAGACTGAGGAGGCCATGCTTGGGTTGGAGTTACTCGTTTTATCTGGATTCATTCCACCCCTGAGGTTAGCATCACATTCATACCTGAAATAAAGATAGAAAGTCAGAGGATAAAGTGACAGCAATGTGAAAGGTTTTGATGTTTGTGTCTATAACCTGTTGATTGCTTTGCTTTTGTAAGATCAGGCTTGGGAATTGCTTATGTGAAAAAAACACTGAAACCAAGCCTGGGACCAGGGACTGCCTAAGCCACGGTGGGTTGCAAGGGCAATGCCTCGCAGGGGGTTAGGGGTCTCATGGGGGCTTTGCCCCCGTCCAAAAACAATTCTTCACAGGCAGCTAGCAGCAGAATTTAGTGATGTATAAAATGTTTAAAAACCCATTTTTCACAACAAAAAAAAACTTGCCGCACATTATGAATGTTGAACTGGAATGTAGGACCAAGATTTCTAAAAGATATTTACCTCACACTTGCGCCCATCACACTTCTGCACGCTGGCATGCACAGCAGCTTAATGAAGCCGCCCATGTTATGGCATTGAAAACGGTGTCACTTTTAATTTTACTCCCCTGACATTTTTTTCAAGGACTGGTTAAAATTTATGTGCAGAAATTTATTTTCCACGGCCAATTCCCATGTCTGGAGATGCTGTCAAAATTCTAAATGCTGTGGTTAACTCAGTGGCCCACAAACTTTCAGAGTGAAGGTTGCATCAGCAGACCATGAAAAGCCAAAGGGCATCACCATTTTTTGAATGATATACTCTACATGATATATCGAAGTGTAAACATAACATGTACTCTTCTTTAATAGCACAAACATATTGACTTCCATAAGCTGAATGAAACGCTATGAAATTATCCACTTATAGTCCTCTTATTCCTGGCTAAGACCAAGAACGCCTGGTACAATTTCACAAAATGTAATTACTAGTAAAAGAATACACTGTGAATAGAGTGCAGATACCTTTCAATAACATAAAGTGGATAATGAGAATTAATCCATATTATAAAATTTTGTATTTACCTGAGTATGAGCACAGATACACTGACTAACGTGTAGGCAAGGAGAGTCCCTATAGACATCATATCCACCAAATCACTGACATCAAATATCAATGCCATCAGACCTGAAATTAAATCAGACATAATAAAATTTGTTTCAATAGTAAGTCCTAAGGTCAGAACAGAGAAAGGAACTCAGAACATATTCTCAAAACCATACCAAGGTAAAATCACAGCAGCATTTATGGAAATTTCCAGGCTGTTTTTTTATCACAGACTAGATAATACGTGACATAAAAGTGAAATTAGACTTTTGTTTTAATACTTTACACGTAGATTTCATCTCTCTTTTTTAAATTCAAAGAAAAACATTTTTTTTTTCAATTTATTTTCATTCTAGAGGCCAATGACAGAAGTTTGTAAAAGCCTCAAGATAAAAAAAACCTCCTGCGAAGATACAACTGCATAGGTCTACAGATAATTAAAGCCTATTTAAAGTTTTCCAACTAATGATCTTTCCTTCCTTAATGCGCCTATTTGCCACTTTTAATGTTTGCCTGCAATTTCCTCTGTTTCCATCTCTCTCCAAGTGCTATGCCTCTGGCTATCAGAATTTTTTTTTAGAACTACTCATATACAATATTTATTCCACAAAAATTTTGAAATTTGTCTAATTTCAAAACTTGTGGCATGGCCATCTGTGCGCAAGACATCATGAGCAACTCTAACACACAGACATGCATTGTTTCTGGCATCACTTGACTTAGAAATACTGATTAGTGATGATGAATAAAGCAAGGTGTTCAAGTTCCTAATCTCTAGTCTGAATTTATAATGAGTGAGGGACTGCCCCCAAGTATGCTTAATAGGCAGAAAGCTTGCTAAGGCCCAATTATAATGAATGATTAACTCTCCTCCACATGTTTTAAAAGAGATGACTCTGATAATCTGAAAATCTACAATGGTCTGCACAGACTTAAGGGGTTGAAAATCTGAGTTTATGTAAAATGAGTTATGAAAGGTTGGTCATACGTTATGATTTGCTGGTAAGGCACTCACTAAGAGCTACTAACAAAAACTTCTTTCCACTCATGTAGCTCGACTTACATTTTTAAAAAAATAAAAGTGATTTTCTTACCATAGGCCATACACTAGCTTTCTAGAATCTTTTGAGATTAGAAAATATGGATGATATATCTACTCTAAGCTGGACAGGCTTATCAGCAGAGCACCAACTATACAATGGATTTAGCACTATTACACATATTTACTGCTATGTTCAACCTGGTGAAGGTCTGTTGGATATGTTGTTAATTTCCTATTAAGCCTCCCTAGAGCTACATTATCTGGAGTGAAATTTCACAAATAGTAGGGAATTATGTATAGATCTAGGCCAGTAGGCGTGAAAGGCTTTTAATCATTGGCACTAACTCCATACAACTCAAGTCAGAAAAATGACAAAACTTCAGCTGTCCATGTTTGATATACAACAAGAAGAATCTTTATACTTAATATTTTGGGATTTAAAACTTCCCTAGTGATAACACAAACAAACATATAACAATCCTTTTCTTCATGCCAGCAATCAATTTTTTTTATTCAATCTGTCTTCTTTCCCTGTCACCTTCCATTATTTTTTCTGCCTTTGTTTCGATCACCATGATCAAAAGCAACTTTCCAATATTTCAAAAAGCAGGGGCAAAGTTAATCCAAGTAGTTTAAAGAGAAAAAAAATGAGTGCAGTTGAAGAGTAAAATTTGAATGAAATGATACAAATTCAAACAGTTTAACAAGAGAACCTTGCAGGAAGTTTGAGGTTACATATTTATAATAGTTCATAGTTACACCTAACTTTGAAACTATGACAGTATTCCACTTCACCAACTATGCCAGCCATCCTACCTGCAAATAAGCCTGAAAGAGCTGTTCCCAAAACGGGTGTTTGAAAGCGGGGGTGAATCTCCCCCATAAATCTGAAGATTACTCCGTCACTGCCCATGGCATATAAGATTCGAGGCAGTGGGAACATGCATCCAAGAAGGCTGTTGCAGAAAAAAAAATGTATGGAGGCATCAGAATATTTGAGGAACTTATGTTTATTTTGTTATTTATGTCTGGAATATTTTAGTCCCTTGCATCAAAACCACAAAAAAAGAGTCCAAAAAGTTAAAGAATTAACCCATTTTCCTAAATTATCTTTGGCCATTCAAAAGAAAACTAAACAATTGGTTTTGCATTTGGTTGCCTTAACTGGCAGGCATTTGTAGCTCAATGGCTAGCAAATGGAACCTGAGATCAACACCATGGCTTGATGAAGGCCTGAAAGCCTGAAACCACCTCTTTTTTTGATGAGCTTTATTTATAATACACAAATCAAAACAAGAAAAAGAGCAACAATGAACCTGGAGGCAAAGAAGGTAACACAGCATCAGGAGTCCCTCTAAGAAGTTTTGGCTATGATGATTTTTAAGAGTATATCATAAGTCAGAGCTAAACTGTGTATAAACTATTTTTTTCAGTCAATATGGATGAATTACAATAAAATGTAAATGTCATATGTTTTTTTTTTTATTTGGCAAAAGGTGCAAGGCAAATACAATAGAATTTGAGGAATATTTGCATTTAAATTTTACATTGAAGGAAAAACAAAATAAATACAGCTGAACACAATAAGTAAGTTAAACATGGATTCCTTAAAATCACCAATTTGTCAAACTATTCTATTTTCTTGTGCAATGTCTTCTTTGTGTCTTTGTAATCTCTACTCTTTGTCAAAATCATTCACACATTAATTCATTAAACTATATGCCTTCCAATTATACCAAAAACAGCCAGGAATTTATAAAAAGCATCGTTTTCAAATATAATGTTGAGGTTTCCTCCTTTGCATTTTTCCTTTTCAAGATAGTCATTTTTCTTATGAGAATGGCATTACTATCAATAAGAAGTGTTTGGCAAAACTTTCTTAATTCTGCTCGTTTTCCTGTGCTCCGTCCCTGTTGACCTCCCTGAGCTCATCTCTCTCTCTCTCTCTCTTTCTCTCTCTCTCTCTCTCTCTCTCTCTCTCTCTCTCTCTCTCTCTCTCTCTATTTCTCTCATGCACACACACATGCATACAGAGAGAGAACACAGGCTTGAACTGCATATGTTTAATATCACAGAGAAAATCTTTTCAGAGAGGCTGGTTTTATATTAATTATCAGAGATACAAATCAAATGCATTGATAGAAAAAGAATCGTTTGCCAGCCTATCATAATTATGTGTAATGCAAAATGGGCAAGACAGCCAGGAGATTTGAAAAAAAGTTAAGCAGACTTATAAATAATGTGCAAATCATTACCTTCAACCTTTTTAAATGCTTAGCTGAGAGGTTACCTTGTTGACAGACCACAGATGGCACCAATGGAGATAATGTATCTGGCCACAGTCCACCCGACTCTCTCAAACACCTGAGCCAATGCTGCATTGGAGTCCAGGAGGTAGTATGGGCACATCAGAGTTACAACAGCTGATACACTTCACACACAGATAGGAGAATAAGGTTGACAGCTCAAGGAAACAAATTGTTTAAAAATTGTGTGACATTGTTCTTTCACAGGCTACAGTAATACTATGTTATGAGTTGTTGTTTTTTTTCCACTGGTTAAGGTGCAATGTTTGTGAAAATTTTTATTAGGTCTAGGATAGTGATTAAGACATTTTGATCCAAATAGAAAGCCCAGTGAACTTTATTATAATTTTTTTAACTACTTGACGTTGTTAACTAATTAGTTTATATAAAGTTTTATTCAATTATTCAAACTTCAAGGTGACTTTATCGGATTCTCTTTGCCACTTTTACAGTGTAAAGTTCAAAGCTAGTAACTTAAGTTATTGTAAAAAATACTAACACATTCATACAGTTGTAATATGTCTACAAAATTTCGGAAGTGCAAAAACATGCTTTAACTTTGGAAAGCTTAACTAAATTTTTAAAAAGTAATGACTTGTGACAGAGTATCTTCATTTTGTTTGCCCTCCTTTTTTCATGCTCCGTCCTTTTTTTCTTATTGATTATTTTAAAATACTAATACTAATATCGGCAAGTTAAACTTTTTGACCAGAACATAATGTCTAAAATTATGGAAGTTATTGACATTGTTGTCACTTAAATTGTTCTTTCAAAAGTTTCAAAATAATTTTCTTTTTTTTTTTTTCTTTTCAGTTTTTTATTAAAAGCAGATTAACTGCAAAATGCATTTTTCTTTAATGCCATTAGAGATCATCAGAATGAAATTGAATAAAGCTAATCACAACAGTGATGTATGATGGAAATTTTGGGGAAATAATTTGTTTATTGCTTAATCAAATAAACAACAGAATGACTTTCATATGCAAAAAGATTAAATGAAACAAAATCAACAATTGCTAAAAGAATTATGCTATATCAAGAGGAATGCCACAAGCAAATTTTCAAAAAAAAACCTGACAACTACCACTAGCTTGCTAAGTTTGTTTTACCAGTTTTCATTTTTAAAATGAGTTTTACATTCTCTAAAATTGCAATATCACAACAAGTTTGGGGCAGCTTAAGCTGAGGTCAACAATTTTTTTTCACACACCAAAAAATATCGATAATCCTGAGCACCAGTTCACAAGAGATGAAAGCTGATAAATTCTCCAATATGAGCCAAAAACCACATTTTAGGCTTTAACCAAAATGAGCATTCCGTGTTTATTGATTCATTGCATTGCTTCTTTCAAGTGACTGTACAACTTAAAACCGCACAAAATTTTTTAGTTACTCAAATATCATCCTTTTTTTTTTTCCTCCAGAGCATTGCTTTTCCATATTTTTGTTCACTTACAAATTTCCACCTGTGAGAGATGCAATTTTATTGGAAAATAAAAAACTTATTGTCTTCTGTTAAACGTCATTCACTCAAGACTTAATTGACTTAAATATGATTTAAGTCTTTTTCCAGTGTTCAGTTTTAAAACAATATTTTGAGAATAACTGCATAGGAGAAAATGCAAAAACTTCTTATGTTTAGGCCTTTAAATGTAACATACCCATTATCTCTATCCAGCTGTTTCCAATATAAAGCCCACAAACTTCACTAACAGATTCCATTAATTATATAAAATGTTGAAATGTGACTTGAATTCATTATTACTGAAGTCCACTCACATAATGAGCGGTTTGAAAAAAAAAATGTGTACATTTTTCTCTGAAAAGGGTGTAGTATGTGACTGATGCATAATAAATTTTTTTTTTTTAATTTCACTAACATAAATCGTGTTTTGATTCCAAAGAATGTTGAGGCTAACATAGGATTACAACCCAAGACAAAGCAGAAATAGCATTCAGCCCTCAAATCTTACCTAGAGTACGACAGGAAAACAATTGAAAGGGAGACAATAATCGCAATGGGAATGGAACGCTGGGGATTTTTTGTCTCCTCCCCTGAAATATGAAAGGAATAAAATTAAATTTTTTAAAATGTTCTCAAATTCATAAAATATTTTATTTATTTTGCTGGTTACTATATCATTTTTTTCAGTCACGTAATGAGAGGGAGGGGGAAGGCAGGAGGAGAGAGAGAGAAGATATTTAATCTTTGAAAATATGAACATATATCAGGCTAAAAAAAAAAAAATACTGAACGATATATTATTTGGCCAATCATTGCAAATGCACAACTAGTCGTTATGAGCTTCATAATTTTATGTGCTCTAAAAAATAGAGAAGAAAATAACAATGGACTGTAATTTTTTTTTTCTGTTGATCTTTATTTCAAATTTTTGTTTAACAAACAAATATCTCTAGACCAGTCCAAATAACTCAAGAGGTTGCATTTTGAATTCTTTTAACCATTGAGGCAGCTTGAATATTACTTCTATGAGATTTGCCTTCTTGAAAACTAGACAGAGCTATGTGAATTATGTGCTAAGAAATGAATTTTTCACATTTGCGTAAAAGGAATTTCAAAGGAAGAAAAAAATGAAAATGTCTTTTTTCTCAAAAGTGTTATGTATACATCCAACTCATACAGTCTGTTCTCAAGACATATCTTTTTTTTTGTTTTTGTTGCATTTATCAAATTTGAGTTGGGACTGAATGAATGAAGAGATTTAGTTCATCTAGATATATACTTATATAGGTAGTTCATAAAATAAGGATATTGCAAACCTGTAGTTGCAACAATGTCAAACCCAACAAAAGCATAGAAGCAAGTTGCTGCTCCAGCCATAGTGCCAGAAAATCCAAACGGTAAGAAACCTCCCTCTCCGTTGCCTTTGGGGACCTTGGAATCAAACAAAAAAAAACAAACATTACTCTATGGCTTTCCAAGCAAATGAGTAAGTTGCAGTTGATTGATACTGTAATTGTGGAGTGTCATCAAAAAGTGACACATTTTGCAATAAGCAAAAGAAATCTGTAAGAGTAGTTGTCGATTTTGCGATTTCTTTCACCCATAAATTCTTTCATGACATAGGAAAAAAGTTTTGCACTGTCTTAGGCTAATTAACTGTGAATCCAGTCAAAGCCGCACTCTGCGTCATAAGGGTCTTAAGGCTCTTGAATGCCAGTTGCGTACTTTACATCATATGACTATGGCAAAGTTTCTACACATTCTTTACTTTAGTGGAATATTTCTGATGTTTCTAGTAGAAAAAAATTCATTTTATATTAAATTATTTTTTTGCAGAGTAAAAAAAATTAAAAACCTATAACTTTATGTAAATAAACATCAAAATTTTTAGGAAAAAAATCAAGTGCTTTAAGAGTTAAAAGAATCATTAAAAAGGTTTTTCATGGACAATATTTCCACAAAATATTTAATTGGTTGTGCCACAACATTTCTCATCATGTACTCAATTATGACACTATGCCTATCATTATATCAAACAATAACAGTACAGAAAGAGTGTCTTAGGGCCAGTCCAAATATCTTCCGTGAATGACTGACTTGCTCTGGTTGCCTGGTTTGTTCTAAATTTGTTTTTACGTGAAGCTGATGCAGAGACAAAAGCGGCATTGATAGGAGACAATATATTTAGAGAAGGCAAGAGAGAGATAGTGAGAGCCCTAATCTATTCTATAACTATCCGCTAAGGAGCTAATCCCCTGACAATATGGGCCAAGAAGGGGATCTATCGAGTTTATGAGAGAGTCTAAAGAAGGAGCTGCAGAGTGAGAGTTGGAGTGGAGTGAGGGAGCAGGGTGCTGCAGGTACAGTCTACTCAGAAGGGGAGAAGAAAGTGGTGAGAGCGAGGGCTATAAAAAAAATGGAAAGGAATATTGCCTATCCTGCAAGAGGAGGGGGGGGGGGGGGGGGG
>BLXT01001194.1:178588-191439 GCA_019648995.1 Plakobranchus ocellatus
TCTCTCTCTCTCTCTCTCTTTGAGTAAATTCCATGCTCTGAAAATTTTAAAGGTTCTCTTCTAGTATAAATTTTTATATTTCGTCACATTACCCTTTCAGGTTTTCTTTTCTTCTCTCTTCCTATACAGTGCCAAATATTGTAATCTTTTCAAGTGCCGTTGATCTTTTTTGTATAACCATGCTATCTCATTTTCGCAGTGGTGAAATTATCTAAATAAGTCCAAATGGAATAGCATGACCTCAATCCTCTATCAGAGATGGCTAAAAGTCTCTGACAGCAATCTATTTCTATAGTGTGTGTCTATCCTTCTAGCTCTGCTGTAAGATCCATGCCTCAAGTGTAGACTAGTGAAATTCGGTACAATAGTTTTGTCTTTCCATGATTGACATTACTTTCTTGTTTAGACTCTTCATCCGTTACCACTGAACCTAAGTCTTCGAAGTTCTGCACAGTCTCAGGTTTTGAACCATCAATTCTAATGTCCGAGATGATTCATTTGATGTTATTCGTCATTAGTTTAGTCTTTTCTGCATTTACCTCCATGCCTCAATATTTTATTAATGCCTTTTCGAGATTGTTTTACTGCTTGGTGAGCTCTTCGTTTCCCTCAGCAAGGGCACCAATACAGTCAGCGAAATGTAGGTTTATAATTGTTTTACCGCGGAAGGCCTTTAAGAGCATCAATCATAATTGTGTGACGGAAGGTGTTAGACATAAGTCTAGAATACGATCATACAAAATTTGCTTTCATTTCTCCCTTCTTTTCTCTCTCATTTTCTGTCGTCTGTAATTATCTCTCTCTCTCTCTCTCTCTCTCTCTCTCTCTCTCTCTCTCTCTCTCTCTCTCGTTACAAATATATATATGTCCTTATTTATTCTGTGTCGGGGCGTCGGTGGATAAGTGGCTTGTGAGTCCGCCCTGAGATCTACAGGGACCCTTCTTGCGCCCCTGCCCTTGACGGAGGGCCTTGAAGCCTAAGATCACCTTTTTGTGGACTGGTTATATACAAAAACCGAAAAAAAAACCTATTATTCAGTGTCACGTTTCACTTAAATATCAAATACCAGCCTGGTTTTACAATCTTTACTTGTTTCTTTGATCCAGGTTGGATTCTTCTCACAGCTCTAAAAACATGTAAATATTTCTGAAGGAGATCGTTGGCCAGTATCAACTAGACGAGAAACCACCACATCTTGCAGGTTTATCATATTGTTTCCAGATAAAGTCCAATGTTCCGTTTTCAAAAAGTTGTTCTAATGTGGAGTCAATGTTTCCAACCCATCAAGGAGACTCCTCTTACTACAACAGCGTAGGAGAGCCAAGCTACTGTTTAAGTAAGGGACTAAATAACCCTTAAAAATGCATTTTCATAAGCTGCTTTATTTACAAGCCTTTACTTCACAGCAGTTTGAATGAGCCAAGCTTTGATAAGGACACACAAGGCCTTAGGGAGAAAAAAGCTTAGAATCATATGTTTGTAAAATGTTTTAAAAAGCTGAGTATACAACGCTTAAGATGGCTGATCATGGTGAAAAGCAGTTAGCTTTGAAAAAAAATTTCAAGTCAGCGATTATGATTGGCAATTCATGCGCTGTGAAATCATTTATAGAAACAGGCTTGAATCTTAATGTGCCCTTTAAAAATGACGAACCTCCTCTTTTGATTGCTTTGAGGTACGTGAAAGGTGATAACCTCATGGAAATGATTACATTGCTTGTAGAAAATGGTGCATGTGTCAATAAGAGCTATGGTCATGTTTCTCCATTGATATGGGCAATGGTTCGGGGACCAGATGTTGCAACGTATCTTTTGAATAAAGGCGCAGACGTAAATGAAGCAGGAGACAACAGCGGCAACACACCATTAATAGCTGCTGTTGAAGTATCGGGTAAAGACAGAGGCCGCATCCACTTGGTAGAAAGGCTGATAAGCGCAGGTGCTGATATTAACAAAACTAACTCTACAGGCTCTACAGCTCTTCATGCGGCTGTTCTAAGCCAGAATAACGAGGCAATCCACATGCTGATGAAAGCAGGACCGCATTTGGAGGCGCGGGATCTTCGAGGTCGAACTCCATTATTGACAGCAGCGTACAAAGGCAATGTAAATGCGATTAATATGCTTAAGTCATATGGAGCGGATATGAGAGCTGTTGACAAATACGGTAATTCGGCGCTGATTTGTTTCTTGCAAGAGCATCATGATGCAGAGGAAGAACCTCTGCGACTCTTGGCGTTTGATAATATTGAGATCAACAGACAGTCGAAAGATGGGACTACTCCTTTAATGGTAGCAGCAAGGAGGGGTTTAGAAAACGCTGTAAGAATTCTCCTGGAGCTTGGAGCTGATCCAAACATCATAGCTCAGGCCACTAAGCCAGAAACAGCTCTCAGCATAGTGCTGGAGGGAGACCCTATCTGTGATAGTGGTTTAGACTGTGCACGGCACCTTATCAAGCATAATGGTCTCTCCAATTTGCCTGAACGCTGTTGGAAGTTCTTTTTCCAGATGATCTCATTTGATGAACGTGACATGGTTCAGCTTATGGTGACGAATGGCATGGCACCTGTACGTATAAACATCAGAATAGTAAAAGAGTTCCTGCCCTATAACGCTGCAGATAAAATAGTCCGCAGTGGCGAGGTTAAACTGTCCCCTTTGGCTACAGCTGTCTTATGCAACAATCTGGCCATCACTCGATACCTGGTAGAGAACTGGTTCCTGACTCCGGCTGACCTGGTCGGCTCATTAGAGCTGCGAAATCTGAGGAGCGTTCTTGATGAGACATATCAGATGGAGTGTCTGAGGTTCTTGAACGAGAATCTGTCACAGCCAATGTCTCTGTTACAGCTAAGTTTTGTTGCTGTGTCTGCCCAGCTTGGTGGAGTGGAGGGCCGTAAGGAGAGAGTGCGCAAAATTCCTCTGCCTAACATTCTTAAGGATAAGTTGCTCTTCCGACGCGGCAACTTTCCTAATGGAATTATCTTGTAATCTTGATGAAAACTTCTCGGACGATGAATACGAATCCAATTAAATCCATTTGATGCAATTTATATAAGATAACCCCTGATCTCTTGCTGTATGTTTATCAATGGATGCATACATAGCTTGATTCTGAAGTTTTGATTATAGATCATCTTTACTAAAAATGCTGTTAATTTCTTTGGTATTTGTAAAAAAAAGTTTTTTTTTATACTCTTGTTGGAGAAGTAACCGCTGATTTGCATTTATGTGGTTTTCAAGGTTTGTTTATTTGTATGTTCGTTTTTGTTTTTAAGTAATAATTTTTACTTGAAATGTAAGACTCCTTTTAGATGGACTTTTAACTTGGAACAATATTGGCGTCTTTATTTTCATAAAATAATAAATTTGGCCTTTGACGAGTTTAGCCAAGGTCTCTAGAGACTGATTATATAACACAGAATATCAAGATTTTAGTGTTCTCTTGTAAATGTTTAATGTTTGTTAACATTGTGTTCCTTTTTATATCTTCGTTTCCTTACTTTGTCCCTCTCTCGATATCGTTCACACTCTCNNNCCCCCCCCCCCCCCCCTCTTCTCTTCTCTCTCTCTTTCTCTTCTTATCTCTAACTGTTTTGCTATCTGTGTATCATTCTGTCTATCAATCTATCTATTTAATGTGTTATAAACATGGTTCTTTTTTGTATACACTGCCCATTATTTTCCAATGATTGTCTTGCTATATTTGGAAAAAAATGTTGTTCCATCTTAGATTCATAAAAATAGTTTATATATGCAGGTATGTGTGCATGTGTTAGATCTTATATACTGTGCAGACTTTAAGTTTGTATGTGTGTGCATCATACAATTTATGCATATATATATATATATATATATATATATATATAAATTACATATAATGTGTAAGAGAATGTATATGTGTGCTCGTATGTTTTTGTGTGTTTGCCATGGTAAATTAAAATATGGCTTTCATCTTTGTGTTTAATATTTTCTCACATCGAGACATATTTTTTTTTTTTTTAATTTTTGTTGTCTTTTTTTTTTATTTACAAATTTTCTTAATCTTACCTTTCCATTTTCTGAATTGCTTCCTATATTGATGAATTTTTCTCTCTGTTTTGTTTTCAAATCCTTTTTTTTTGTCCTATTTTTATATTCTTCATTAGACAATGTGTAAGAGAATGTATATGTGTGCTCGTATGTTTTTTTGTGTTTACCGAGGCAAAATAAAAATATCGCTTTCATCTATGTGTTTAATAATATGTTGTCACATTGTTTCACATCGAATCCATTTTTTTTTCTTTTTATTTACAAATTTTCTTTTTACCTTTCCATTTTTTAAATTACTTCCTGTATTTATGTGCTTTTCTCTCTATTTTCAAACTCCTTTTTCTTACTTTTATATTCTTTTAAAAAATTTTTTATTTATTTCTTAAAAACTCTTTTGAAAATGACCGTCTGTCAAATAATGATATTGTAAAATCTTTTTTTTCTGTAAAGTGTGAGAATTTTAGGCTGAATTTTTTTTTTTTTTTTTTTATACATTTTTAGCACATAAAACGTATTCTAAACCTTATTTACAGCACTTACTATTTTTTTAATTTGATAATTTTTTTTTTTCGATTCTTTTGAAAATATTATTATTTCGTGTTGCACAGCCTTTCTTTGAAAAGCCAGCTCAGACAAGCAGCAAAACTGTCTCTGCAAAAACCTATTGCTAGTCTTCATGATTATGATGATCATACACATCCTTTCGATGTTAATATCACTTGATGAATGTATCATGATGAAAATAATGGTCACGATGTTTTTGCTATAGGTGATGATGATCGCGATGATGATAATAGCATTTGTAATAATGACAACGATGTTATGATATAAATAAGGTGATTATGATTATGGTGATATTTGTAATGATGATACGAAATATTCGATAACGATGCTAATGAATTATGATGATGGGGATAATAAAGTTGATTATAAAAGTATGTCAGTGATAACAGTCATGATGTTAAAAATGGAACTGAGATAAATTTTATCTTGAAAGCCGAGTTAATGATACCTAATCTAACTCTTCATTCATGGAAAGATTACGCCAAAAAAAAAAAAAAAGCTCCTCATGCAGTCAAAATGGACAAAAATTCATTTCTTTTAAAAGTATATATATAAAAAAAAAGTCACTTTACTGCAGGGTACTGCGATATATCTCGCTCTGAACTACCCTATAAAGTGATTAGCTGTGGGCGCAAATTTTCACCACTATCCTCAAACCTGTCAGGGAAATATGATGCTTGAGTTGCATTGGGCACGTAAAGCTTAAAGGAAATTTAACGAAGCATTGGATATTTATCTTTATGCACGTCACGCCTGAAAAACTCATTTCGTACCTGTGGTTTGGAAAACTCCGATTCAGCTGACTCGATATTCTGATATTTAAAAAAAAAAAATGAAAAAAAAAAACACGTACTGGCAAAGACGTCTGCCTAGGAAATTGAAAGTAAATCAAAATTGTTATTATATTACTTTGGCTTGCACTGCTGTCTACATTATGACTAGAGCATTGAGATGGTAAACACGCCATGCAGTCAAGCATAGGGGAAAGGAAAAAAAATGACCTTTTCAACACACTTCTAGGCTTTGCATAACCTAAAACAGGAAATGAATTAAAATCATAAATTCAATAACTGTAGCAGTGAAAGATATGGGCTTTGCCTGGAATTGCCAAACTAAACTTTGACATTGACCTAGATCTAATGATCGTCTAGTGTGCCTTTATAACAACTCAATATTAGGACTATTCGGCAACTTTTAAAAATAATTAACTAGATCTACTGACCAAAAAAAAAAAAAAAAAATCAGTAGTCCTTGACAGACAGATATTTTAAAAGGGTTGCAATATAGAGAGAATAATTTAATGTACTGCCTCTAACTGTTCAAACACACAGTCACAAAGGACTAACATGGAACAAACAAGCTGAGCCTTTTATTTGAGTTCCATTCCATCTCACACATGAAAATCAGTTCTATTATAGTTAACACTCAGTTCTATTATAGTTAACACTGAGTTCATAAATTCATGTGGAAATATGAACAACTTGCTACAATTCATTTACTTTACATTACATGGAGTAGATGTAAAACAATAATTGCCTTAAGACCAAATGAGTTGAAATTTACATTGTGAGCATTTTAGATTTCGGTAGAACCTATAAATTGCATTCTAACAACTTTGTAATGGTGAAACCAGATAAAAATATCTTAATTGCATGCTAAAGCATTTATAAGAGGGGAAAAACTCAAAATTGGAAAAAAAAAAAATGTACATCTTTTACCTTGGAAAAAAATGGTACATATATATGTTATTTGCAATCATTAGGACTGTCTTTAGTACAAATATGATACTTTGAAAAGGAAGAGAAAGTATATAAAGGCATATGAGAAGGAAGAGGAGCAGGAAAGCTAGGAATGCCAGCCCACTACACACATGCCTCTAAATTAGACAACTTTTAACTGCCTCTCTATCTTAATAATGAAAAGCTTTTCCTTAGCAATGTTTACTCAGTTCACAAAGTGGAATGTGAAGTTAACACAAATTCTAAATATTGAATAAATCTTTTTTTCTTTTATGAAAAGAAAAAAAAGTAAAAAACAAAACAAAACAAAAAAAAGTAGATAATGTTTCTCACGTGGACTTCTTTGACATTTTTCCCTTTTTCTTTTTTGAAAAAAAGAAATTATTTTTGCCTCTTTTAGTTATTTAGTAGACTATATAAGAATACAGTACAAATACTATTTCATGAGGCTTTGCACAAAATAAACAGAGTCTGTCTTTATTAAACTACTTGATTTAAAAAACCAAAAAAACTGTCTTCGATTATCAGTAAATTAAAAATGGAAATATCTGTACAGCAGCGGGTCTGCATGATTGACTTCAAAGAAAAATCCTAAACTTCAGTAATTGCTATGAATAAGTTTATGTCTTTGGGGGATTAAGGATGAAAACAATGTGATTTATCTACAGGCCACACATCTTCTTATCCAAGGCATTGTTGTTTTCTTTTCTCAATAAAGCGAGAGTAACTCCTAATGTTTCAGCTTGTATGAGATCTACTTAAAAAGAAGATTTAACTAAGATAAATTCTACAATAGAATGGTGAAAAAGACTTCTGTTTGTGCAGTACTTTCCACAGACACAATATTGACTTTCCATACACAATGTATTTTCACCTCTTTAATTTAAGATTTTGATTACAATTCATTCATCTACATCCTAAACTCAGCTCATTTTGTGGAACTGCATCATATTTGAATTATCAGATATTCTTCTCTTACGGGTCTCAAATTAAGTGGGATTCCTATGTTTGATTCCTACCCACTTCTCAATTTTAGCTGTGACAAAATTTATAACTGTAATATGTCATTGCAAAATTAGACATTTTTAGCAATAATGACCAGGAAGATATAATTTCATGAGTCACTAAAATGACATTAAACACTGTCACACTCAACAACCTTTATGAGAGAATTTAAACAAAAAAAAATTATATACAATAGGTACATAAAGAATTGATTAAATCATACATTTGCCGTTTACATTTTTCAAAAAACACAAACAAGTTTTAAAAATAAATGAAATGTGAAGGAAGACACGCAAATTTATATCAGGCTTTATTCTGTACCTTCCTGCTCAATGAAATACAGTAAAATATCCAGAAAACAATAATGTGAGTTAATAACGACAAAATACTCCCACATGTATTAACCATTTTCCTTTCGTTTCTCGTACTTATGATCAACATGACACAAATGAAAAGATAATGATAAATAAAGAAATAAGTAAAATCATTGCGCAAGCTTCTCTTTGCTTGCATTTTAATGGAATTAGATGCAAGTGCCAGAGGGAAATCGGAGACAAGTTTTATGATTTTAATTTATTATGACTATACATAAAATGATAATCATATATTAACAAAGAGGTGGCAACACACCTACAGTAGACCACACCTAAACCAAAAACGGCTGAACCAAAAAAACGGCTAAACCAAAAAGAAACTGAAGAGCTTTTTGTTTTTCCTCTTATTTTTTCTTATTAAACATGCCTTGGCTGCCTTACTATTGCTAAAGCGAAATAAAAACTACAGGGAAAGCCAAGTCATTGTCCAACCGATACAAAAAAATTTTTTTTTTGTTTTTAAACCCACCTTGCCCTTCCCTTTCTTCCTCGCATTACTCCATGCAAACCCAAAACTGTTACTGGTACCTCACACTAAAGCATGCCAGGCCCAATGTCTGTCTAGGTCTACTGCACACACTTGCCCATCCCTTCTCTTCCACCACTCAGTTACGCAGCGGAGTGGGACCGTGCCAGACACTCCCTACATGTCTAGGTCCTGTCAGCGCTAAGCTAAGCAAACACTGTTGCATCACAGCTGGTAATAAAGCCATCTCTCTTGTTGAGAACTTCAGTACCGGAAAACATAGGTGATGATTAAATTATAAAAGTAGAGGACTTCAGGACCGGAAAACTTACTTATGCGATGATGAAATTGTGTTCTATTCTACATCGATAACACTAACACTACTAACAGGTGCAAGAACCTCTTCACTGAAAAGGAAATAGAAGGAGATAGAGAAATGGATAAAAAAGAGAGAAATCTTCGTTCCTTCACATTGTGGTGTGATGATGGGTGGGATTGATTTAGCTTAATATTTCAGAAGCTGGTCACTCTTCTTTATTAATTTTACTTATTTAATGCGCTATGCTCAAACCATAATATGTTTAAACCAAAATAGAAATCATACTCCATAGAATTTCGGTTTAAACGTGTTCCACTGTATACAATTTATTGCTGAAATGAATCCGTATATTGACACACTTAGTGTCACAAAAAAAATAAATAAGCAAAAATACATGTAAGAAAATGGTATACTGTCTCAGCTTTCTATGTATATCATATAGCTGGTTTGCATTTTTTTCCGAAAGGCAAGTTACAAATGGTGCCTCTTCTTTTTCCTTTCTTTAGGTATCGTGTCCGTAGCAGACACTTGGAGTTCATAGACCTCCACTCAAACCTATTCTCAGTTAACCTTACAAGACTGTTGTTGCTAACATTCCTAATTGGCCATGGGTGAAGATTTTCAATAAAAGTTATTTGCCTTCATTTTTTTCAATGATTGCTCAATGTTCTAAACCCTTGTGTTGGCACATGTGTCCCAGAAATTGTAGTTGCCCCCAACTTATGGTTTTAATTAGTGATCGCTCTAGATTAGCCTCTTTCAGCACCGATTCATTGGATTTTTTTTACCTTTATAATATCCTGAGCATTCTTTTGGTAACCCACATCTCTACTTATTCCAATTTTCTTTCTATTTCTTTGTTACTTCTTCTTGAGCCAGTAACTTTGAAATTATTTTAAGTGCCCATCATTTTACTCATTTGACAAATCATTTTTCAGAAATGGCTTGATTTGATCATGTATTAAATTTTAACACATTTTATTGTATCTTTACCTTGAAATAACAGGGGCTTCATTTACTTTAACAAATCTTAAATTACAATATTACATGGAGAGGAGAATTAGAAGTTCTAAATCAACGATAACACAATTTAAGTTACAGACCTTTTCTATTTGTTACCAAATCAAATCAATTGAAAAATATGACTCCTATCAAATTACCCTTTGTGTGTAGCATTACTAGTATGTTCCCTGAGATGTCAGTAAATGGTTTGAAATTAATTAATGAATTAATTCAAGATTTAATATATTCACAAAATTTAAAAATAGTAACTCTAAAACTCTCTCAGAATTAAAACCACACAGCAGCAACCCCCCCCAAAAAAATACATCGAGCCATTATTTAAAAAAAAAAAAAAAAGATACTAACTTTTCAAAAGTGAGATAAGGAAAATGCATCTTCATCGTTTTTACGAGTCCAGAATTTCAACGTTCAAATTTTCAATTTGAGTTTATGGAATTCATTAGAAAATTTCACAGTTAAAGTTGACAAAATACAGTCAGGAACTTGGTCACCAGGGCTCACAACCTGAGCTCAAAATTATGAGAAACAGCATTAAATACAGATGGATGCTCCTTCTTTGACTCACTTTCTGTGTTTCATTCCTTCCAATGCAACTAAGCAAGTGAATAGGACAATACTTTGCCTGTTCCATTAAAACTACATGTACAAGTGAATTGGCTATGCATTTGTCGTAAAGACTGTGCACAGCATTCTGCCCTATTCAATGAAACTTTCCTAATCCCTGATGGTTTAAGAATGACCTCTCACTTCTTATGATCACTTAATTCTTTTAGCCCCAAAAAATTACATAAAAAAGCATAAAAATAAAAACATTTTTTATCGCATTATCAAGGAATTGTGGCATTTAGAGAGTTAACAAACCAACCCCTTAGATTTGAGCTCTGATCTCAGACACTACAATGTGAAACAAAAATGCTACTCAGCCATGCTCTGAACTACTTACTTTTGATTCTTAGCTCATGCTGGTGTTAAAGAACCTTTTTAACCAATTATGATATAACTGCTAATATATTTATACGGAATAGAATTGGCCTATTACAGTTTTTTTTTTAAATATTGGCAGGCTTAATTTGAAACGAAAAAATTAGTTAGGGACATAAATGCATTTCCCAAAAGTGATTTTTAGCTACAGACTACTGTGAACCGGTTCAAGGGCACACACTTAGATTATTTCACATTATATTGACGGAATGCAAGTACCAAATGTTTAAGCTGCAAACGCTAAAACCATTATTCATTTTCTGAAAGAGCATTTTTATCCCCAAAATGTTAAAAAAAAAAAAAAATATTACACCTTTGCAAACAGAGATTAAATCACCATGCATGTAGGCAAGATGGCTGGAAAGTTCATAAACAAAACAAGTTCAAATTTGAATGGTCCCATCCAAAGCTTAAAGACATTGTTTGAAATGCTTTCTCCAAAACCACATTTTTTTAATGGTTCATTGCTTTGTGTATTTTAAATCATCTGCAGGTAAAACTTTGTGCACATTTACAACAGCAAAGAGTCCAGAAATTTTGTGCTCCATTGAAAAAAAGAAATAATTGCAAAAGCAATTATTGATCCTTTAGAACACATCTCATGTTATGCATTGCTCCATAGAGCTGTGACAAATATGTGTTCAAAATGATGGTATAAAAATTGCAGATGTAATGCTCCATATATATTATACACACACACACACACACACACACACACACACACATATATATATATATATATATATATATATATATATATATATATATATATAAATCAAATATTGTACATTAAAAGAATTAAAAGCACATCCTTCTCACTTGTGTGCAGAGAAATACCTACTTTAGACATCAATTGTATGGCTATATCTTAATTCAATCAAATTCAGCCATGAACATATTCGCTCTACGTAGGTTCGCCAAATTTCATTTCCTATTCCTAGAGCTAAAGAATGAACAGACTATGCCTTTTTGGCTTCCAAATTTTTCACAACGGAGATTTTGTAAGCCACTTGTTTCCTCTTATATTCTCGATGCCTGGCCAGAACACTCATGAAATGTTGTAGGATTTTATCAAACTTTATCTTCTTCACAAGAGGTCGTTCTTCTCCATGTTTTTTTTTGCCTAAATAAATCAAATAAGAATAAAACTATTTAGATGAGTGCTGCATAATACTTTAAAAATGTAGCAAAAAAAAAATTGTTATAATACAGGAAATAAGAAAAAAAATTATATTTCTATTATTTCTTCCGTCAATGCTTTGATGTAATTTAAATGCTCTATAACTGGCTGTAATTCAACATTTCAATATTTCATCCATGCAATTTGAGTTTTCACATTTAATCATTGTAAAAACTCAATTTTCAAATTTTAATGTTGTGATTTAACATTTTAATTTATTGGATTCAAAAAAAGATAGGAACTTCTATAAAACCACACATACTTGGTAAAATGTCAAATATGTACTCCAACAACACATAGCTTTAACATAAATCATCCAGCCAAGAGCTTACCGCCCATTGTCACTGACAACACTGAGATTTATATGAGGAATACATTCCAGTCTGTAGCGGAGCAACTTGAAGGCTTCAGACTGAGGCAAAATCATGAGCAGGCCATACAAACTTTTGATAAGTTCAGGGTTATCGTTTGCCTCTAACAGCTGTAGTCGCAGATCTGGAAGCACAGAGGAGATTTCAATGCTTTGTGAGGATAAGATGGCGATAATTATGAAACACTTGATTTTAATAAACCTACACCTGACTTCCACCTGATTACTTAGCTCAAGTCATGACTTTATATATAATTCAGTTGTATTGTTTTATGATTTTAATTTTTCTTTCTATAATCGAAAAAACAAACAAACAAACAGAAAAGCCATTGAAATCTTTCCTTATAATAAAATAAGGTTATGAGCCGAGCAATTAATAGGTCTGGGGATCAGAAGTATTTTTCATCCTATACATGAGACTCCTTGCTCCTTTTTTCAACAGAGAGTATTTCACTGCTCTAATTGTTTAAAGTAATCATTGTAAATAAATATTTAATTCTAAAGTTCAGGGAAATCTGATTTTTTTCCTCTGAATAGTCACATGTTAAATTTTAAACAAGATTAATAATAAAGCTTCAATGTCCTTGATGAAAGCTTTTTAAAATCATGTTATATCAAGCTTAAACTTTCCTACTATTTTGACTTCTTTTCTTTTACCTATACAACCTCACACAAACAATTTTACTGAAGCATTCCAATGATGGCATTTAAAAATTGACATTTGTGTTTCTAAATGCACATACGTTGCATGAAATTCCTGTTGCCAACTATTTCACTTTCATATCATGTAAGGTC
>BLXT01001203.1:61102-71458 GCA_019648995.1 Plakobranchus ocellatus
AGATCAGACCGGATCTTTGTACTTTTACGTCACTGTTTATAAAAGATAATTTCATGAGGTGAATAAATGGTATAACATTTGCATAGCTTGACCATCTTGTTTAATCTAATATATATCCTTATTATTTGTACATAACATGTTCACATGACATTCCAGTAAGGCTGTAATTCAGCATCCAACCCAGTTCAACCGTTTGGTAAATAATTTTTAAAAAAGGGCAGAAAGAACAGGCTTGCCCAATTTGCTTTATTAGAACGTACTCCGCATACCAAAGTTTTAAATCTCCAACAATAAACTGTTTTGTTTTTGTAGCAAAATGTAGTGTCACATACTTAGCTTGTGTTATCTTTATCAGTTCAGCCGTGCGTTATTAATTATTTCCATACTTGTTTTGTTTAGCTTTCCATTCGGGATGGAACCTGACTGTGGGTGTTAGACATCCATCGCTGTGGACGTTTCTTCGCCATCAGAAGGACTCGCAAGCCAAACTGGAACTTCAAGCCGATGCTGCAGACAGAGGAGATCCGTGCCCTCCCCGCAAGCGAAAGTGGCGACAACTGGAATCACGGATTCGACTCCTGAAAGAGCAGTATGAAGAAGGCAACAGAACCCTGACCGAGTATTGGAAGGCTGTGGCTCACTGTACAACCCATTTTGAGTAATCGTGCCTATCAGAAAGTTCTTAGAATCACCAACCGGAAGGCTATTGATCATCATTATGACAAATACGAAATCGCATTTATTGTTCTCAGGACCAAGTTGACTACTGAAAGGCAAAAGTGCACAGTTGTCAAATTTTCAATGAGTGTTTATCCCAAATTACTTTTTTATTTTTTTTATTTTTTTTTCAATTTTGGAAAAACGTATGTAATTAATTTCAGTTGCTTTGCCAATAAATATTGTGTGCCAATTTACATAATTATGTTTTGTCTCAAATAACATAGTTGTTTATCCAAATGACCTATTTTTTGTTTTTTCTTTTTCAAAATTGTATGCAAATGGTACACTTTGGAATGCTCCAAGACAACATCCACAAAAACAAAACAGATTTTCTGACTAACGGGCCTTCGGACTAACGGGCCTTCTGACTAACGGGCCTTCTGACACACCCGGGGGGGGGGGGTATTGGGTTCATAATTTCAAATTAGTGCTTTTATTTGAAAATTTCAAACTTCTCAAGAATTCATGCCGGCATATGAATATCAGTTATTTTGTTTCAATTATCCTCAGTGTGCCTTTTTCTTACTAGCAGTTAGCCTATGATTTAAATCCACCAAAGCTGTAAAGTGGTTTTTTTTCCTCTAAAAAACCTGACCTGCAGATGGGCAATCAGGCTATGGTTTCAAGGTTGTTTTCAGTGTGAGTTGACCATGTTTCACAAACTTTTTTTTTCGTCCAGATGGAAAAAATCAAAATAAACTACAACTGCCCCTAAATAATCACACTTTGTAAAAAGTAGACACATACATCGGTACATCTGCTCCCAATTGTTAAATTAAAATTTTAAAAGGCCTACACCTTTCCGTAAAAGGATTAGACCTAAGTCAGGTTTCTTTTAACTCGCTCCTGGGAAAAGAGGAAAGAATAGCAGAGCTGGATCAAGAACCTCAGAAGGGAGGGGTTACATGGAAGGTGGGGGGCTCTGAAGCTGATGAATTTTTGCAATTTGTGAGTAAAAATGTGGCCTCTCCTGGCACTAAAATAGAACAAAATCAACGTCCAAAGGTGCATGACTTTTGCAGGGAAGGGGTTGTTGAAATTATTTCTCTTTTTTATTGATAATTGAAAGTAAGGTTGACCTTCTCTGATATTAAAATGTAGATTCTATATAAATCTTATTTTTCTTCGTATTGATGGCTGGACTTGTGAACTAAATCACTGTATCTGTTTTAGATAATATAAAGCTCTAGATCTAGATCTAGATCTAGACTTAGATTTGTCTTCGCTCTCATCACAAGATCGATTTTAAAGAATGAATTCGAAAATCATGAAAGAATAGATGCAGACTTATAATGTATAGATTTGTGGGTTAAAAAGCATTTATTTCTTGTGAAGAAAAAACAAAAAGTAAGCAAAAAACTGTCCGACTTGATGCATTCGGCTCTTTATGTAAGCCTACCATAAGTAATGCTTGATTGGGCATTGTTTTGCCAACCACTGAGGAACTAACACAGCTCGATCGCGTGTAATAAATGACTTGATCAGAATGACCTTATTAACTTTTTTTTTTTTAATATAACCTATTTAATGTTTTTCGGGCGTGTTTTGACCTTTGATCTGTAGAACACACCAAAGGAAATTGGTTGACCTACATAGATTGAGATCTAGATCTAGTATTCATTTTATGAGAAGTTTTTTTTCAACCCATCATTGTGTCAAAGCGTAGCCTAAACTTGTGGCACATACCATACAACCAGGAATGAGGTTAAATGGGCAGAGATACCCTTTTTTTTTTTTTTAATTAGACCTTATCATCAATCGAAAGAAGACGTGTCTATAATGTAACATAGTTTATTTTTATGGAGCTAGTCTAGATCAAGCTCTCGCACAATTTTTCTAACTGGAATAGCATTGTCCAGTCTACAAAATTCAAAGTGAGTTAGAAAGAAGTGCAGTCCACCTGTTCCATATAAAATAACTAAAATAATATGACATAGATCTAGAGAAATCTTTTGCACAGTAGATCTACATATTGTTATATGTGCTCTTAAAATGTGACAAGCGATGTAAATTTCATCTCTGAACTATGGTGCTACGGATAGCGTAGGCCTATGGTCTTGGTTACTGAAATCTGTAAGGCGTTTAAGTGGAATAAAAACTCTTGGAGGTAGGCCTAGTTCTATGATAGAGACCTGCTGACTCTGTAATCTAAATCAGATCTAAGAACTCATTTTACGAGGCTGCCAATGTTCTAATAAATAAATTACACCGAATATTATAAAATTGTATTTTTAATGGAAATTATATCTTAACACAATAGAATTTTTTGATAACAGGTTTTCTATGCATCATTTAATTTCATCCTTTTTTTTCAAAGCATCAATTTTTTTCTCTCTCTTTTATATAGGCGTGGTTTATAGACCCCCCAAACAAAATTGAATGATAAATTCTTTATCACCAAAAAATAATTTGTGTTCTAATGTAAAAACCTGTTACAATAAAGATTTTTCCAATTTGATTGACTGTTAGGATCTTAGTTTCTTTCGCTGTTTTGTGCGATGTAATTTGTGATTTTCATTCAGGTCCATTTTTACATTGTTATCAAGCATACGTCTAAACTTCAAATTCGTAATAGGCCTACATCAGTAAGAGTGCTATCATACTGGATAGGAAATTGGAGACATAAGTAAATACTATCCATCTACACGGCTTTAAAGCACTGAAGAAAAGGTTAAAGAATTGAGAAATAAGTTTAGTTAAAACCAAAGCTTTTGCCCTCATTGACACAGTTGTAGCTTAGTACTATCTTTGATCCACATCATTGATGCTCGTTCAGTAATTTACACTACGGTGTAGAATTTTGTCGATCTGTGAAGCCTTCTATCGTTCCTTTTCTTATATATGTGTAATATTTATAATAAAGGCCTACATGAATATGTCTGTGCATGCATGTGTGTCTGTGGCATACACACATGCACGCACACACACACACACACACACACACACATTCACACATGCATAAAATAGCTGCCATGTTCTTATTTGTTGTTGTTTCGGTTATTTTTACAAAGTATGATTAGATTGAGTTATTTTTTTATGATTTAACAAAGCCAGAAGCCCTTTGTGTGTCTCAATAAACTTCACGAGCTTCTGCTAAGTCCCACGATAGACGAAAAACAATGCCGACTAATAAGCCCAAAACACTACAGATGAGGTGAGTGATGCATTTTTCATAGGAGCTAAATCCTCTTGAGAATGAGAACAATTATACTATTTTCTGTGATAGACATATAACTTCATTACTCACAACTATGAAAAGGTACTACAATGGGTAACCTCGAAATTATAATCTTTAACAAGGAAAAAGGACCCAATCTAGAAGATATCTAAAATACCGCCACTATAGTTGGTTTCAGATTGGTTACCGCTGACTTTCGGGTAGCTCAGAACAGAATGCATCTTATCTCAGCCCCTAGAACAAACTGTTTGAGTAAAGCATTTAGAAAAACATGATTATGTAGCCCTCGTAACCAGTAGATCTGGGTCTGCCTGCTTTTACGACTAACACACCCTCCCATTCCGATGAAGAATCCTTCCTGTCCTCTCTTTACAGGAAGACAGAAGTTCAGGATTTGTTCATCAACGACAGCCCTCGATACGCCACATTCACATACATGGGCATGCCAGGCTGGGCTTACAACACCAATCTAAGTAAGTGGGTTGGATAATTACACACAAGTAAAGGCAGAAAATTTCACTACAGCCCGGAAAGAAAACAACTAAATCTATTTTTAAAAGGTCGGACAAACAAGCTTTTATAAAATCCAACTACATCACATTCCAGCCACATTCTGCCGATTTTCTATACATGTGCAAAGAAACTAAATCTACTTAAATAGGGCTACTTCTTCACCTTCTCAATGCCTTGTCTGGAACAGACATTGGCAATCATGTTTCTCCACTAAAATTCGTTCCTAGTTAACCATATAAAGTTGTTCTTGCTATCATTAAACAGACCTAGTTCAAACTTTTAAATCACTTCGAAGATCAGAAATATTTTCAAAACCTTATTTCAGAAAATGAGCACGCCATGCTGCCAAGAACAATTTGTACCGCCCAAGATCTCTCTAGCTTGTCGGCCCCTTTTATGTATATTGCTAGGGGGGCTACAAATAGTTAAGGTTTCTCCACTTTATGGTAAAGATTTATATGGATAGGCCTAATTGTTGGCTTGTCCTCTACAATTACTGCTCGTTTGCATACTGGCTTAACTAGTTCTCTTCGGGCCTGATAACCATAGCAGTCATCCGAACCCGCGAATGGAGATTCCCGCAGGCTTCAGGAGAGGTGGCTCCCCAGCGCGTTATCTCCCTTCCCACACATTATGTAAAAACTGTTGTCTGTCAACTGAATGAGTCTTTCTCAGAACATCATGTGACTTAGAGATGAGGATTTTGTAAATGCGCAAAGAAATAAAAGAGAGCACAAAAAAAAACATCATTCGGATTGTGATTGGTCCAATAGATGAGCATTCCTGAGTCATGTGACTTTCAGCGAGACATGTAGCCTGGAGGCGTTTGGGGGAGATACAGCCTTCTGTCGGCAGCGAGACATGCAGCATGGAGGAGGGACATCTGGTGGGAGTTTAGGGTGTCTGCCGCGGAGTTGCTCCATCTTCTTCTTGGTCGACCTCTGGCTTTCCATCCTGATTGTTGGGTGTGGTAGCCTCAAAGAGATGGTTGATTGTGAGGCATCCGTATCAGATGTCGAAATCACTTCTTGTTATGTTGTTAGACTGATGTTGCGCCTATTACATCTCCGATGACTTCATTTCTGGGGTTTTTTCTTTAATGATCTTGTTGGCTGCTGATCTGAGGGATCTCATTTCAATATATGACTGGTTTACATTGGTTGGTTTTTGTGATGGGCCTTGTCTGACACCGTTTCGTGAGCGTTGGCGCAAAGATGGTGTTTATTAGCTTTGCTTTTGTGTCCATGGGATATTGGCATGTTTCAGGAGAAGAAAGAGCTGGTAGCTAACTGTATTGACCTTCTGGCACCCTGTTTCAATTTCACGGTATGGCCTTCCATTCTCTGTGAACACATTATCTCCAGTGCTTGACTTGAAGATGTCTGTGAAAATCCTCTGCCTTCTTGCTAGGCCCGTCGCAGCTTCACCATAGCTCTCGTGGCCGGAATAAGCTGTACCCATCTCTTTACGATCAGAGCGAGGGGTTGGGCTTAGGGAGGCTTTAGACAATGGTGGGTGAAAATCTGAGTTGGATCTTTGTGATCCTTGAGCCTTCTTCACATTCATGTTGCTATTGTATTGAATCTTTGTATTTCGTAATTAGGTCAGGAACAGATTATACTTAGTGCTAGGTTTATTAGGCACCAATCCGTTTCCCGGGTCATATGAGGTGGGAAGAAGGCTTAGTTTGCTCATGAGTTTTGCCAACAATTCCTCTGCCATATGAAGCGAGACGTTCTTTCTCTTGGCGCCTCAATCTATTGGAATTCTAAACTTATGGACAATAGTTAATAGTAGCAACAACTTTGTAAGGTTAACTGAGAACAGGTTAGAATGGGCAAACATGGTCGCCAATGTCTGTTACAAGCAAGTCATTCAAAACAGAAGACTGCTTCATTACCCTATGAAGGTCAATGTTTAACAACATGGCTTTGGTGGCGTGTCAGTTTGACTTCATCTCAGATGACCATAACAATTTTTCACTTCTTTCCTGCCAATGGCTTTTCATATGTTTTTTTTTAAAGATAATAATACCTTTGTATCAGTGAATTAAAATTTGAAACTAAAACATGAGATAATGGTGAAAAGGGCGAAGAGAAAGCGAAGCAATGGGATCGCAATTAAGACCTGACAAACTGAGACAGAAATACAAACTAGTTAAGCTGAAAGTTATCAAGGAGGCTGCGTGCCGCGAGAGTTGAAAAGTATGTCAGACGTGAAAAACAAGAGAGAAGAAGGCAATTTCAAGTAATTGCCAGAAATGTAGGAGAGGTTTGGTCTCGAGAGTTGCTAGCGGTGTAGGGGAGATTTTGTCTCAATAGTTGTCAGAGGTGTAGGGGAGATTTTATTTCGATAGTTGCCAAAGGTGTAGGGGAGATTTTGCCTCGATAGTTGCCAAAGGTGTAGGGGAGATTTTGCCTCGGTAGTTGCCAAAGGTGTAGGGGAGGGTTAGTCTCGATAGTTGTCAGAGGTCTAGTGAAGTTCTGTGTCGATATTTGTCAAAAGTGTAGGAGTAGTTTTGTCTTGATAGTTGCCAGTGGTGTAGAGGAAGTTTAGTATTGATAGTTGACAAGGTGTAGGGGAGGTTTTGTCTCGATAATTGGCTAATGAATTCTTCTCTACGTTAACATTTTGTGATGTTAAATATTTTCTTTCAACTTGATTAAGTTCTCCTTTTTCTTTCAAGTCAAATAAATTGTTCTAATTTCATCCTCTTGAAGCTGGAATTAGCAGATTATGTGCTCTCTGTTTTTAAAGTCATTGCTTTGATCTTGCCTTAATCTTGTCTATCAGTTTTAGAGCCTACACTGCCGGCCTGTGGATTGAAGGTTCGCATCTAAAATTATTTTTTAACAAGATGCATAATACAGGAATACTTTACATAAGTAAATTATAACAAAGTTATGGCCCCTTAAGTTAAGAGATGACTATCAAAACCCAACATTTTGCCTGACATGTCATGGTCAAAAACTGATTCACGATATCATAACAGTAGCTTAGACTGGGCATAACAACACGCCACTATGTCTGTTTCTTGCAGAAGCTCTGGATCTTTTGACAGTCAGCAAGATTTGTTACGACTGCAACAAGATTGTGCACCTGCACCTGCCGATCAGCTGTGGGTATGAGACAGTGGACTGGATGGAGAAGATGGTGCAGGCCAACACCATGCTCTTCCAGAACTGTATGGAGTTCCGCTTCACCAGAGCCATGTATGACGTGGCTGTGGTCAAGTGGCCTGTGAAAGTAAAGTTTAGCTACAGACACCGGACTGGACCTCACGCCACCTACGAGATTGAGCTGCTGTCGCAAGACACTGAAGAACATCTGGTCACCTGGTTAGAATGTTTCTCCTTTGTGAATCTCACCACCCGCAGGCTATCTACTGGACCACCCAAATTCTTTTCAGATGAGATGGACGGAAAAGCATTGAAAAGTGATGGACTCAGAGTGCCGAGGTTACCACAGCGACCGCAGGATGCATACACACGGAAAGCTTTGGTATGGGAACTTTGTGTTTTAATACTGGATTAATTTAATTGATAGCAAAATTTTATGATTTTCATCGACTGTTACATAAGACACTTTTAACTCTTCTGTGTGGTATCCTGCTTTTTTATACATTTTTTATAGCCAAGAGAGGTGAGGAAAGAAATAATTGCTTTTTTATGATTCTCCACGCAAATGATTTCAGTGAGAGGATGAGAGGAAGGAAACAGGGAAAGCAGTAAGAGGAAGGGGTAAGAGCTGTGAGCCCCTGCTTCTAAAGTAGCTCTCTGGTTTTCTATAAGGTTAGGTCTAGAAAGATTGCATCTAGGGACAGATAAGAATCAGAAATAGTGATGGAGCAGGCAAAACTATACATGCCAAGCATTCAAAAATGTGTAGTGACATTCACAAAGATGTGCAGTGACATTCAAAAAGATGCGTAATGACATACACAAAAATAAATGATGACATTTACAAAATTGTGTTGTAAAATACATTAATATATATTGACATTCAGAACACCAAAAAGCTCTTTTTGTAAGTTAAATTGATAAAACATACCACAGAGGCATGCTTTTAAAAAAATTAACGAATTTTATGCATAAAATTATGTGGGCATCTTTTGATTTTCACAGTCAACTCTGTTGATGTAATCAAACTTAAGTTTTAGTTCAAAGTCTGTAAAAAAAAAAACCTTCAGAGGCGTTTCCAGCGTTCATCAACATCATTATATCTTTTTTTTTCTCTTTGATATCGGTTACCAGGTATATAATTTCGTATTACATCTCACATTCTATATCATTCCATTCTAAGGGGCTGTGTACATACATACATACATACATAAATAATTATTTATAAATTTCAATTTTTGTTTTTCCTCTCAGGTCCTTATCTCAGATTGTGACATGAACAATCATGCTAACTTTAACATGTACCTAGCAAAATGCCAGGAGACTCTGTGGTACGCACTTACAGCCAAAGTTGTACAGTCAAATCAAGCGTCAGACAAGCAGGAGCAGACGCAGAAGCAGGAGGAAGGGCAAGGTCAAGGGACAAGCGCAGACGACAACTGTGACAATTCTTCCAGGTTGAGTTTTGGCGGCAGAAACAACAACTCTATGACAGGAACTTCTGACTCATGTTGCAAGGGAATCACTCAGCCCAGATGGTTGACCTTGGATGTAGTGAAACATGGGGTTAAGACAGCAAGGTTACGATTTGTGAGAGAGGCCCTTGTAGGTGAATACGTCAACATATATCTGTGGCAAGACGAAGATAAACCGCTCTGGGTATTTTTTACTATTGAGAATGAAAGGTCTTCAATTATATTCGAGATGTCTCTGGAGTATTTCGGTCCGACCGCTAAGCTGTGAGTCCTTTTTTTATAAAATAAATTATAAATGAACAGGACTTTGGCCTCGGTTTCAGTGTTAGAGAGAATGGTTTAACCCGTGTTTTGACAGTGTTAGGCCGAGCGAGATGACCCATGTTCTGCCTTTACAGAAAATGATGGACAATTCTGTGATATTGTTTAGGCATGTTCTTATTTACTGTCATTTCCATGTTTCCATGGCTGCGTGTTAAAGTGTCCAAATAGTGCGATTTGAATATTCCTGACAAATGGTAGCAGATTAAGTTATCTTGGTCTGTAATGTCTTGACTCCTGATTATCCTTTTAGCAGGAGAGCTGTGGCTCAGTAATTAGAAAGCTGCATTTTTTACTTCACAGGTCATGGGTAGCAACTCAAAAGAAGTCCATGTTTCAAACCCACCTGACACCCTAGTTTTTTTTTTCTTTTTTTATGCGAGGTTTCTTTTGCTTTAAAGCTTTTGTCTGTTCCATTCAGAATGAAGGACAAATATTCGTTTAACATTTTGCCCCTTATCGTTGCACTGCAACTAGTAATTGTGCACTCTACAATCTTGCAAGTAATGTACAGGAGATTCTCAGGTCTTTGTCAAGTTTTTATATCCAGCCTTCCAGAGTGAAAACTATAAAAGTGCAGCATAAACAAAAGTACAACAGTAAAGTGGAACGGTCTATGTCGATATTTTCACACTGAGATTCATTCAGAAACCCATAGTAAGAGTTTTGACTGTGTTCACGTCCAAAGAAGGGCCTTAACTGCTGCATTTCCTTGCATCTCACTCCTGTGCAGGTTTTGTTTAGAAGCAGTTTGAGATAGAGCAGCAGACTTTGTCGTCTCATTCTTGTTAGCAACTGCTTAATAAAGAGTGCTTAATTAGCTGAGATGCGTTTTGGCTTATGTGCATGATTATCTCAATGATAAGGGTTAGTGGTAGGTGGCAAGCCTTTATTTCCAGTAATTACTTGCATCTCAAATGTAGACTTCTCAAACAGTTATTTGTGGGTGGCTGTATTTTGCACACAACAAATTGAAATTTCACGGAAGGACTTTTTTTTTTATTTATGGAGGAATAAAGACCTTTTTGTC
>BLXT01001203.1:163093-190389 GCA_019648995.1 Plakobranchus ocellatus
GGAGGGAGGGGGGGTGGAGTAAGTGCTACTTGTATGTTTTACCAAAGACATCTAAATTATCTTCATTTCTCTCTTTTTTTTTTTTTTTTTAATTTGGTAAGCTATCGGCTAACCTAGTTATCTGAACTTTTTTAAATAGGTCATGTAATTTTTGGTCCATTGTAGAGGTTCATTATAAACTTTTCGATTATATATCTTGTGTGTGTATTGCTTGGAATGTGGTTGATTCAGTAAACGCATTAATATTTTTCTTGAAAAGGCTTAAGTCATTTTTATATTTGATATACAATCGAACATTGGTAGCAGAAACTTAATTTTTGGGATTTTTTTAAAGAATTGAATTGAAACTAAATTTTTTTAACATTATTTTAAAGCTCTTTTTTGCGTGTGTGAATATTTTGCAGGCAACTGATAGAAGCCAAGCTGCATGTAAAAGAAGGCAACAAGAAAATGGTAGGAATTGTGGCGAGAAAATGCATACATATGATATACTCCGATTTCTCAAGAGTTTTCAAAATTCTAACATTTAAAACTTATAGTTTTCAATTTTGACTTAGTTTCTATTTCTTCATCAAAGAAGCCAAGAAAGGTTACGTTATGCATTTTGAATTTTTTGTAGAGCTGAGTATATTTCGAGCTCAATATTTTGTCTTTGCCATGGCTTTTCATTGATTATTTAGCCAATGGCTTACTCAAGCCTATAATTTTTTTAATCAAGTGAAAAAGTGAGGTCAACTAAATATACATGGCAGTACTGGCAATTAAACCTTACTCTGTAAAATATGTGCCTTGTGTCTGCTGGAGTAAAGGTTGTAGATAGACTGGGAGTCTACAAACTGGTTTTGTCTGTTCTCTCCCTCAGGCCTTGCTGACTCTGAGAAGGAAAGCATCCAGCGTAAAACTGATCGAGAGGAAGTCGGGATCCTTGACGATTCTCCAAGATATCATACACAGAATAGAGGAAGCAAGCACGAATGAAATGGTAATATGGTGTTGGGAAGTTGGAAATCTTTGCTTTATTCCTGTTCTGAATTTTATTACTTAATGCACTCTTTATGAGGTTTTTGAATCTCGTCAGACTTTTATGGGCCCTATATCAGTTTAGAATGTTGAATATTTATACTGTCATTTACCAGATGGCCTATGGATGAATGCCCAATGATTTCGTTTTCCTACATTCACCGTGGTATTTCTTTCTTAACCTCTGACCAGGTATTGAAAGCTTGTGAGGCTGGCGTTGAGGCGATGAAAACCCTGAATGAAGCTGTCACGGCAGAAAGAGCAGAAGCTGTCATGGACGATGTGCAGGAGGTTGGTTTGTTTGTGTCAAAATACAGTCCTTTCTTTAAATTAGATGATCTCAGGCTTTTAGCACCCTGCACTCACCAGAGACAGGACTGAAAACTCAATGGAAAGTTTATCTGAATTCAGGACAAGAGTGCTAACCCAGGCCACTGATTGATTGAAATTTGTTTCTGTTGTTTCCCAGTGTCAATTGGACTCAATAATTGATGATTGAAGAAAACTGTTTCTCAAATGAGTGAAAACTCCGTGCCAAATAAAAAGAACAAAAACCAACCAACTTTCTTTGCTTATTGTATTGGAAAGAAAGAGGCCAAATAAGAGAGGGTTGTCTTTGGTTTTGTTTTTGGCTTGGTTTCTTTTTTTCTAAAGGGAGTAGGGGAGGTGTCTAATGTGATGGTGGAGTCAGTGAAAGGAGGAAAAAATTTTTTTATGACAAAGCTCCCTGTTTCTGCTTAGTATAATTATTCTCCGGAAAATGCCTGATCCATTTTGAGCAAATTTGCAGGTTCATGTTATTTTTTACTGCATTTTTGGTTTTTTCTTTTATTTTTGGAAAGGCAATTGGGTGGTTTTATCAAGTTAGCTTTGAAAGCAAACAATTGCAACTCATATTTTCTAAAATGCTTATGAAAATGAAATGCTCAAAAAATGTAGATGGCATTTTTCACTGATGCACTTTTAATCTTGGCATGGGCCAATCAATTTTTTTTTTAATCATAGACCAAACAAGGGTTTCCTTCAATAAAGTTTTATCCTCTTATACTTGAGTACCAATAGGGTAGAATATTCAATGAGTTATTAGGCCAGTCAGTGGTGATGATGAAACGAACAGAAATTCTCAATGAACCAGGACTTTAGTATCAAGCTCTCTCAACTCTTGTGTGTTGTTCACTCCAGGCTGTGTCAGTACAAGAGGAGGTCAATGATCTGCTCAGATCTCCGACATCAACAGCAGAGGAGGAAGAGCTGGAGAAAGCCCTGGCGGAGCTACTCTCTGGTGACGAGGGTCAGGAACAGCTTTCAGACGTCCCTGTTTTGCCATCCGTACCTTCCAATAAACGCAGGCCTCCAGATGCCACTGAGGAACCAGTGACACATGATATTGCAGCAGCTCTTTTGGCTCTTGAGCTGGATGATTTAGGTATTTATGGCATTTTCTTTTCATTTTTTTCTTACACTGATAGCAAATTTGGGGGTTGGTGGTGGTGGTGGATAGTTAGCAAAAGCTTCTGTTTCTGTTTAGTGGGAGATTGAAATAATATTTTTTTCTGTGTTGAAGCCTTCAAAATGCGAGAATAATGTGGTTAGGTTACATTTGAATCGCTTAAATTGATTTTTTTTTTCATTTGAATATTTGAATCTTTCATTCCCCATAAAATATTAGTTTTTGCTTATTTTGTGAATATTAGCCTAACACATTTCTACTATTTTGCAAGTATGTGACCTGTCCATACTGACTTAAAGAGTTAGTCAGCAATTGTGCGAAACAATATAAAGCCAACTGGACGAAAGTGTCAAGGGATATTTTGGGTGAAAATCTTCTTAGAAGATCTCTATGGAAGTGATCTTTCATAATGAGCTGAGAAGTTTTTTAAGTGTCACAAAGGTTTTCAAAAATTTTCTTATTCTCTTGGACCATTCCCAACAAACAATTTATCTCATTGGTGAATCAAGTATGTTTTGAACAAGTTGGAAATTTGATAATGGTTTAGTAGAGTTGGCTTGTTTCAAATTATTCTGGAATAAAAGCTCATTTGTATTTCTTGGTAGGTTTTGATCGTCTGTATGAAAACCAATGAAGAAAATGCTAAATTTGTAATTTCCAATTTATTTGGAACTGTGAACAATTTAATTCAACAGCATTTAAAATGATTTTAACTTTGATATTTTTTTTCAAGTCTTTTACAATATTCTCTTCCTTTTCTGATAACTAGAGTAAGATTTTGTTTTGTTTTGCTTTCAATGTTTTTTTTCTGTGTGTCACTGTAGCCAAATGAGGAGCAGTATCACCAGTATCATATAATGTCTATTGACAACTCCACTTTTCATTTGGCCACAGCAGTGTGCTTCAAATACTGGCATCTGACTCTTTCTCTCAAATTGCAAGGCACAGTTTCCGCTAGGAGTTGGTCATTGATTGAAAAATTCCTCCATATATTTGACAGGATTGCCAGAAGTGCCTGCACATTCTCCTGATAGACACAAGGCTCAAGACAAGAGAGAAAAAGCCTCAACGTCCCTTCCTGATGCATCATCCTCATAGCAAACATTTTTAAACAATGCATGCAAAAGTCTTTCATGGATATTATTTTATAATTTCCAATTTTTTACCAGGGCTTACCTATACATTATAAAACCTGTGCACTTGCAGGAAGGCCTCAGCCATGTTGAGTTTTAAACATACTGACTTAAAATCTAAGTGTGTCTTGTTATTGTTGATGCCTTCAGATGAAATTCCCTCTCAGCCTCAAGAATCCAGACACAAGCAAGCCGATCCAGATGATGTGACAGGCGATATTGCTGCAGCTTTGGTGGCATTAAATACGTCTTGATTTTACGTACATTTGCCTCATATATTTACGTCAGTTATTAAAGATTTAATGAATAGAAGCGGTCATGACTGTTTGAGAAATTTCAAATGAATAAAAGGGGACCATAACTGTTTCAGAAAATTAATGTGTCGATTCTTTTTCTTTTGACTATTGGTCATATTTATCTCTTGACTGAATGTTTTAATTTCTACTTATTTGCATTATGTAGATAAAGATATTTTCACTGATGAGTCTTTTCTTTTTTTTATTTTTTTCTACTATGAAACAGGGTTATCAAATTTTTTACCTTACAGATCGATTTTTTTATTACCTTTCTTTTTGAAACATTTTGGACCATTGAACTATGCTGTTACTTTCATGATTTTTATTGATTGAGAGAGAGAGAGAGAAAGATCAACAGGCACTTGCTGCTGGAAAAAGTAACGGCTGTGTCCTGAGCATTAATTTCTCAATCCTTAAATAGATCATATAGATGAGGTAGACAACTGGCCTTTCTCTATTAGTTGAATGCAAGTGATTTATTCTGCCCCAGCCAAAAGTGCATTGTGCTGGTGGTGTTGAGTCTATAGAGAGTACAACACTTAGTTTGACTACGGCAGAATTGGCTTTTTTCTAAGCAAGAAAAAATATCAAATGTACTTAAATGTCATTGACTTCTGTAGACAATGGTTTTATGGCAATCATATTCTGTTTTTGTCTTAAAGTTCAAAATTGGTCATTGTGGCTTCATCCTGTGTTTTGATGGATTTTGACAGACGATACTCAAAGCAAGAGATGGAAGGCTTCAGTATCTTGATCTGGTGCTCAATCTCTCTGACATAATAGCAATGCCTTGTGTTAGTAGAAAAAATGCAACATTATTTACTTAATTAATGTTTTTACATTTCATCAGTGTGTGAGTGCATTTGGCTTCGTGTCAGGTCACTTAAGTTAAGTGTTTGTACACAAAATTTTGGTTTTATTACGTTGTTGATTGTATGTATTTATGAACATATATACTGTTGGTAATAAAGGAGGAAACTTACTTTTCATTTTTGGCCTTTGTTTTGCTTTGGTTTTCTTTAGTCTCAGTATTACTGTGCTGGAGATGTAGCTCAGAATACTCAGATGTGCTCTGGTCTTTGTGTAATTCAAACTGCCAGGGGTTTTGAACTTCAATGTATTTGATGTAGTTTACATGTACATACTATATGGGTACTGTGTTCAATAAAAAGGAAAAAGTCTGGAACTTACTAAAAAAGTAAAAAAGTGTAATGGTATTACTATACTAATAATACATGTACTGAGATGTTTCCACATTTCTGATAGTTTAGGACAAATAATGAAGACAAAACTAATGAGGGAACCTGCAAGTAAAATTAGAAAATCAATTATTATGAACTGCTTTAGTTGCAATCCGAGTATAAATTTTAAATCACTACACATCACTTGTAGAATTTTGTAGACAAGCTATACAGTTAACTTATTAAGTTCTTTTTGAGCACTTGGAGCACTGGTATAAATGTATTAACAAATGTAAGCCTGTATGTAATTCCTCCCTAACTAGTAATATAGTAATGTCCTGCCATCTCTCAGTCTGCCTCATCGGCTAAAGGCTCCTTGGTTTAAATTTTGAAGTCATTCTGATTGTTAGCGTACATGTTCTGAGTTGAGGGCAGAGCCCTAAGCATTTCTCTAGCCAGAGCTCATGGCTCCCAGAGACAACCTGTTCCTTTGGCTTTGCCAGGTATTGTGTAATTATAGCTAGCTATTTATCATAATAATTGATATGGAGCTCTCCATTCACCCGGAAATAATCCAGGGACCGTTGCGTTATGGGTTGAAACAAATTTTGGTTTAGCCATAACTAATGATTTTTTATTAACTGAAAATCACCCTACTTAGTTTAGCCATGATTTTTGGTGTGAATGTGGTTTTTTTTTAAATGTGTCATTCCTCACAATGTGTTATGGCTATGGTGTGTTTTACCTTAACAGGACGGTTTAAAAAAAAAAAAAGAAAGAGATACTTAAGATAGAAATATTAGAATAGAAAGAAAAGAGTTCATGTTTGAAGATGGTTCAAGCATCAAGTCTAGAAAAAAATACAATACTTAAATCCAGCATATTGAGATTAAATATGCTGTTGTCGAAGAAAAGACATAGTTTGAAAATTAGATACAATATATGTGTTATTTAGTCACTGTTGACTTGTTGCAATAAAGAATCATGAATCAGCAGCAGTAGATGGTGACAATTTAGCAAGACCGGCAAGTATTTTCATGCTAATTATGAAACTATAAGAGGCATTCTATACACGTACTGAGCTATGGTGTATCATGAAATGTAGAGCTAGAGAAGAAGAACGCACTTGGAGATTTCATTTAATGGTTTCAAAAAAGTACAGAACGTTTAATAAAAGGGAAAAAAGAGGCGATATTTTGACAACCGTATTTTGTTTTTAGATCCAGGTCTATCTCTGTAGTACTGTTGCCGAAAGATGACTCATTTCCTTTGATTGATTCAATAGCAAAAGCCAAACACAAAATTTCGCCCCTGAGTTGACAGAAGCGATAGGGAGAACACATGAACGAAAACAATAGTGTTCAATATTACTGAAGTACGAACATAGAAAAATAAGAAAGAGATAATAAAAACTCTGAAAATGAAGAAAAGTAATAGCGGACGATTTTGGATTTCTGAAGTTAGGATTTAGTAGAGTGAGAAAACACGATCGCTGATGTCTGCTTCAAACCTGGGGGAGGATCGGCGTAGGTTTATCCACTCAATTTGTGCTTTCGAGGAGTAAACTTTGGATGTTGTTGTAAGAAACTCTTGGGGAGCGAGATAGCAGGGAGTCTTCAGAGAAGAAACCCCCCTCATAGCAAGTGTTTCGGCCCTGTAACTCCTGACACTCTAAGGGGGCCGGGCCACATCTAGGTTATGACTCCCATGGCTACCAATTTTTTATCCTCCTGGGTTGCTTGCCAGGGATTCGAACCCATGTACATCTGGTTTCCAATCCGGCGCCTAACCACTTCGGACAACTGAATACCTTGTCATTAGGGATTTTTAATCGTTATGAAGCAACCTTTCATTCCTTCTGCTCCATATCCAGCGAGGACTGTTCTCAGCTGTTTCGGCTAGTAGCCTTAGGGCTTTTGTTCTCTTATTGCCACCTATGGAGAGTTTGCTTAGAAGACCATAGGCTGAAGAACCCACAAATCCTCTGGCGCCAATCACTACTGGCATTACCTGGCATTATTTTAGCTTCGTAGCCATCCTTTTTTAGTTCTTTTGTGAAGTCCAGGTATTTTCCCTCCTTTCATAGGGGACAGTTAGTTCCACCATGATAATTTGATGTGTTGAAGCAGAGTGGATCAGGCCTTAATGCTGTCTTTCTGATAACATCAGGGTGTCTTTCCCATTCAGGGAGGTCTGCTGAAACCACCCAATCGTCGCAGCCGTCAAGCAGACCTTTTCTGTGGGTGTTCATTGGGATCGACCCTCCGTGCCATTTTTTGATTCCACCTTCTGTGGTGAATACTGTTGTATTTAAAGGAAATATTTTTTTTATATAATTAGAGACGAGAAAAGTCTCAGATTTCCTATAAATACCTCAAAATGAGCCAAAATGAGCGGTGCTATTAAGGTGGCTCAGCGGCAATTTATAATATTATCATCAAAATTAAACAGATTAGTTATGATGACGATTCCCTTTCTCACCCTCCCCCTCCCCCAAAAGTTCACAGCGATCCATATTTTTTTTCAAGCAGGGGCGAGTCACTCCAACTGTACTTTCGCTTTACGCCCGCGAAATCATCAGATTTTCTCATTCTCACCAGTTACTCATTGTTTTCATATAAACCCAGCCTAAATAAAAAAAAAATTGCCTTGCTCTGGGATTAGTCGTAGTCTTAAGTCGGTATTCATCACAAGTTCTTCTGCAATCTGATAGATTTGAGAAAGTTTTCTGCCAAATTCAGATAAATATGTCCGGCGACGAACACACCAAACCTAGGGTGAATGCATCTCTCCTGCCAAATTACTTGGGCCGTCAAGTCTGTCTGCTGGGATTGGCAAAAAACGTAAGTTTTACATGGAATAGATTGTATATAGACATCCAGATCTAGTGACTTGCACTAGTTAAGGAAAGAACTTAACTTCCAAATGTACTTACACGAAAAGTTAAGCTGATGGGAGCTAGACTAACCAACCTATTGCCCTATTGTAAACATTTTAGCAATGAGTGATTTGTGTAAATACAGTTCTTGAGATCACTTGATTTTATTTAATTGCCGAATTGGACCTGACTAGATCTAAGTTTTGTAGTTTTTTATACCACCTGGTTAGTTTATTTTCTGGCCTAGCTCATTATTTGGTCTAGATCTAGGCCTAATAGATATGATGAAAATTGAAATAGATCTAAGCAATTTCAGTCAACTGTGTAGGCCTATTTGTAATTTTTTCTTTTTAATTTAGGCCTAGACTACTCAATGCAATCTACTGCAATCTCAGATAATGACAAGATCTGTCTTGAAATCACAGTACTACTTAGAGAATTTTTGTTCTAGAGAAGGACTAGTAGTAAACAGACCTGTATATAGGCTGGATTGATCAATAGTCTGCCCTATCTATAGACAGACTTGTGGTATCTCTCTGTGTTCATAACAGTGTAAATAAAACTTCATTATTTTCAAATCACCAATTGCTTTTTTTTAAGGCTCCTTTTTTTTTAACACTTGTTCAATTGTCCATGTTACGTAGCTAGACGTTGTTATAAATTCAAATTATATCTTTTAAGCAATTTATATTGCTCATGCCATTTTGGAACAGACTTTTGTAGAAGAAAAAAAATGATGATAGCGTGTGGAAAAAAAAAGTGATGTAAAAATCTCAAGTCGATTTTCTCTATCTGTGGTAGGTGGACAGCAGTGGTACTTTCTTCACTCTGACAACCAGTGACAACCAAGATGTGAGAGTACAGATGCAAGAGCCAGTAAGTGATCTGTTCACACTTCTCGCCAGACGCAATTAAAATTTACATGAGGGCTTGCCTAAATGTGGGTTATCATCATTGTTATGTTAGAAAGGATTTTCTACTTCTAGTCATGTTTGAACAAATTTAACTCTTTGTCTGCAGATTTTTTTTCTACATCTGGACGGAGTTTTTTCCCTCCACTTTAAGTGCATCTTATGTTCGAATACAATAATGGTCCCCATTTCTCTCCTAATAAAGATAGAGCCATAATTCTCGCACTAATGTACCGGGCATAGGTTACTCTACCTAAATATAGTCATTTTGTTTATGTGGGTTGTGTTTTTATGTTATATATAGGTAGACAGACAGTATGGAGAAAAATTTACCTCAAAATTAGCACAAACACATTTACATTCACCATCAGAAAAAAAAAATATCCATTTTCAGTCAGCAGTCAAATACTCCATACTCTAGTAAAGTCCATACAGTTCCCTATGTTCATATTAATTTTTGTCCAATTTCATTCAGAAATAAAGAAATTATACTACAGGGATGCCAGTTTTCCTATTTAAACAGGATTTCCGACTTTTGCCTTATTTTTATTACTTAAAAGTCAATTATACTTTGACTCTTTATTATTATACAAGTTTCCTGCTTTTTGTTAGAGGTCACTGGCATCCCTGATACTAAATTGTTGAAAAAAGGTGAACGAATTTTGCTGTGTTTTCAGTTGAAGTAGATTTAGTTTTGGTTTTGCTTGTAAGAGCCTCTCTATCTTCAAATCATTGATCATATCCCCTAGGGAACAATTTTTTTTACTAAGTGTTAGGACTGGTGTAGTCATGTTTTCATGTTAGCTGTGTTAGGGTTGAATGTTTGGTGTGTGTGTGTGAAGTGATTTGAAGTTCAGACCCCGTTGTGACACGGGCTGAGTGGAGCTGCAAGTCGGCGGGATTTTGCCTGGGTCAGACACTCCAATTTTAGCACTCGAACTGAACAGTCACGGAATGCCCCTAGTGTACTGTAGCAGATTTGTTGACTGGAGACGGAACTTTTAACCTTCTTACCACCTGAGTGCATCTACATCGGTATGATATTTTCCTGAGGCTGTGTGCCTAGCCAGACTGATGGTCAAGTCTTAAGTATTATGTTTCCTGTGAAATCGTTACGGTGGTAAAACGTAATTGAATGCATTAATATTCAATGCTTGCGGCTGTGTGCCTATGCAGACCTATGCAGAGAGGTCTATGATCTACCATGTACAACTGAATTGGCATTCTTCTTGTGCTTCTAATATTTATTGTCCCTCGCGTAAGGGCGTGTGACCTGTCTGGTGAATGACAGTGTGTCGGAGTCAGAGAAAGTCAGTGGAGAGCTTGAAGAACACGGGTAGGACTATTATTACTGTGTAAGTCAGGAACTATTGAGCGGGACCCAGATTGTGTCGGGACGTTTCATTGTTTGAACATTTGACTGTCGTGCCTGGAACTATATACCCTATTCTACTACAAGCTCCGCGGATGGGAATCATTGCTGGATCTTGTTTGGAAGCGTGTGCTTGTGTGGTTGAACAGTGTGGGGTTTTGTATCTATTAGTTAAATCTGTAGATTTATAACTATTTATTATATCTGTAGATTGGACCTATTAATTATATTTGTGGATTATATCTATGAATTAAATTGGTAAATTATATCTTTAAACTTTATCTAAAGATCCTAGCTGTTAACTATATTTATTGATTGTAACAATTCAATCTAAGAAGTAATTTGAGGAGAGTTTCCTTGTGAGTGGATTTAAACGGTTCTACCTTATTTAATTATATAAGATTACGTAACGCACTCTGAATAGTTATTGTCATGCCTGCGTGTGTGTATTTTATATTTGGCTCTCGTATCTATCTGTCTACTTCTTTATGTGACTACCTACTTCTACATATATTTACATTATTATTATAATATAAGTTTTCTGTCGCCTATTCCCGGTGTTCTGCCTTCTATTTGGTGTGACCTTCTTGTGCAGTCGTTTGTTGTAACCCCCGTCTATTCTAACACTAAGTATCACTAAAAAGAGTTCCAGTTTTGTTTAGAAATTATTTCGCAGTTTTAGAGGTGCTTTTCTTTCATAATGTTAGCGGCCGATCGGTCATTCTTATTGTTCCGTCGGCCGCTCAGAGTTATTGAGTTAACTGATCAATGCATAAAATCTTAAACTTCTGAGTGTTATATCATGAAAGGCATTGCTCTATTTTTTTTTTTTTCAATCAGTTTTGGATGCATCCTTGCTGTTTCAATTAAACAAACAACTTTCAGACATAACTATGATGACATTATCACAAAAAAAGTGTTCACTTATCAAAGTTCTTTCACCACAAACTTTGCGGGTGGATCTACTGCTGATATAGCTTTGCTTTAATTGCACCTTACTGATTCTTAATTGTCCTTTTCATTTTTGTAATTGGTAAATTTATTTTCAAAGCACAGTAGATAACACAATTCTGGCGTCTAACTTTGGGCAGTTGTTCCTGTTTAAGACGGCAATTTCCAAATTTTGGTACATACTATTAGAAACTAAGAAATGCTTTAAAAAAATCATGAGGAGTCCAATGTTCAAAAGCCTTTTGCAGCTAAGTTTGGAAATCATTGAATGAAATTTCAAAATAATTCTCAGTTTTTAATTTAATGTAGATTATGATTCTTTAGATTACTTAAATTTAAAAAGTGGTAATTAAGTCAAAAACTTTTTAAATTGTGCTAATTTGAATAAGAAACAAGCACCAACCTACTAAAATTGGATTATTATGGTTTTCGTGTACATAGATTGAAATGAAATTGTATATAGATATCGAAAATTTTCATTCAGTTTTGTGAGAAAAAGTTTCATACGAACTGTTTTCTCCTCCCAGCTGAGCATGCATGTTGCGGGACTGACAGAGGTTCAGGGTCAGGTGGCGTCACGCAACTCGGTGCAGTGTGACAATGTTGTCGTGTTCTCTGATGAGGCGACTGAATCATTTGGTAAGTCTGCAACAGGCATTAAAATATACTGAATGATTCTGAAGGCACACAAGGTGATGATCATTTTGTGAGTTGTGGCACCAGAATTACAGGAAAATTTTCATGTTGATCAGAAGTAATGTTATAGTAATCTTTTCTCTACAGGCAAATGTCTTGCTAATTTTCTGTTCACTTTTTAATATTTTGCTCTGTAAACATTGAGTTGAACAAATTTGACACAACAAGCATGTTTCTCCCTTTATCATAGAAGCAATTTTTTTTTTACAGTACTTCAAGGAATTTGTATTTTGATTATATATTTTTAAAATCATTTTCCCATTAAATTAGACATCTTTGTTGGTTTTGTAATCCTCTCCTTTAGTCTTTTCTGTCAAAATTTGAACATTATGCCTGTAGGCCTTCTTGCAATATTCAACCTCTAACCGCGCTGTTTTTCTTCCACACCTAAAGCATACATCCATACTGTTCATTTATTAAAAAAAATGATTACAGTACATTGTATACTCATGCGGCTGCAAGGCTCTAACCAACCCTAATGAAGGGACAAAGGCACTTAAATGTGAATCATGTTTCCTAATATTGTAATATATCACAACCTATGATATGAAAGTAGATCAGCTTTTCTTAAATTTTCTTCATTTCTGTGTCTAAAATGTTTGATCTTGTTTTGTTTCTGCCAGACATGGCACTGTACCAGAGAGCACTGGAGCTGACCCAGAGATGCTCCGACCACTATATCCAGGGAGGCATCATGGAAGATTGACAGACCTAACAAGTGTTATCTTCTATTGTTATCTTTACCTCTGTATTATAATCTGCACTCTTATGTTTGGGAAATATTTAGTAGAACCTTATCCATACTAAATGAAATTAGATGTAGAATATATAGTTTTAAATCATTTGGCCATGGTAGAATGAGATGTTTAGTAAACCTACCTAGCAACTGTGACATTTAAGGATTTTTGTCTATTTTATAACTCTTATTGTGTAAATAAAAAACATCTTTATAATTGCTGTCTGTCTCTTTTATTATATCAAATGTTTATCCGAAAATCAGTGTTACTTAGTTATGATTTAGATACATTCCCATCATCTTTTTTTCCTTTTGATTGATAGATTCTTTTTATCTCTGCAAACACCAAGGACTTGCAAATTAAAGAATGTTTTTATTGTTTTCCCTATTCAACAACTTATCCATGTTCATACAAAATAATTTGTTTGTCTGCCATCGTCTGACAAAGTTATGAAGCAAAATACACTATAGCAAATAGAGATATAGAAAAAAAAAATCTCAGCAAATCACTTTAAAAGGATAACCACTTTTTCCTTGTTATCTTTAATCATTTCCTAACATTTTACCTCACAGCCTGTTTAGTGATTCCCGATATACGACATATTTTTCATAGAAGGGTCACAATTGTTTTGACATCATCAGAGGAAATTGGAATCCTCCCCTCCAGGATAAGATAAGTCTCTGCTAAGCCAGGTTATTTCTGACTATTTATAAGCATTTGAATTTAAGACAAGTAAAACGTACTGCACTCCCAGAAACGGAAAAGTTTATGGATTGTGAAGATACTGTGGTGGTTGAAGGAAATAAAATTGATAAAATAAAAAATACAACCACGAACTTTAAAGTAAAAAGCTTATATTTACAAATTTGAGCTAATCTTCTGTATCAATTAAGGCTTTATCCGAAAAACTTGTATCCTCAGCATTAAATTTGTTATCATTTTTTCCTGATAAAGCCTAAAGATGAAATGTTTGTCCATATGTACTCTGTGGTGTGCCACAAAATGAATATGTATGTATGTGTGTATATTTATGATATCAAGTTTTCATCTTTTAAAAAAAGCTAGGGCCTCTAAAAACTTGACTTATTTAGACTGTCTCAATGTAAGAATCTAAGATCGTTATTTCAAAATGAAATTGTACACCACAATGTGTCAGTTCAGATGACCAAATGTGTGACTTAGTCTCGGCCAGCAAAAATATTTAAAAATTGGCATTGGCAAAAGTCCATACAAGAACTAAGTGTTTCACTAAATGCAATGATTTGTTTTTTTTTATATTTTTTTCCAACTTTTGTCAAAGTCTGCCTCTTGTTAGATGCTGCAGTCTATTAGTCTAGTTTGTAGTTTATTTAACAAAGTTGGCAATTTGGTAATTACATAAAGGAGGCCTTTTAAATCGTATTTTTTCAGTCTGTTTTGTTGGATAATTTTCATGCCTTCAATTATAAAAAAAAAAAAAAAAAAAAAAAAAAAAAACCAACCAACACAATATTATTCATATTTTTAGTTTAATCAATATCTCTTTGAATTTCCTGAAAATAATGAAATAATGTTCACACGAAGAAACCAATATTTTGTAAGCCAAAGAAAAACACAATTTTTGGACAAAATTTACCTCAATGACAGAATGATACCAGTGTATTTTGAAAATTATAATACAAGAAAAACCCAATGTATGATTGGTATTTTTTTCTTTTTTTCCGTTTCAAATCCATTCTATTCTTTAAAAAATATTGAAAGCAATATTTCAAGCCACACACAAATTACATTAATGATTAATACACATTTACACTTCAATGAACAATAGTAAAACATGTATCCACAAGCTTTTCAATTTCATTGCAATTTCTCTCGAGATTAATTCAAACCAATTGGAAGTCTTGAACATTTGAAACAAATGAAAGGGCCCGAATTTTCTCTCTGTGAGACTTGCAGTTTCGCAGTTCCATTTTAATTCTGAACAAAGATTTGAGATTTTTAACATTACTTGTATGAAGAGTCCTTCAAACAAAAAAATGAAAAATCTTTTCTCAAAAGTGGTGCATGTGAGATGCAACTCATTAAGATCAATAGGGCTCTAGACATTCCTCAAAGGCTATACAGAAAATTTGTCAAATAAGAGAGAGAAAATTGATAGCCAGTGGAGTTTAACTAGTATTTTCATTTTTCTGCAGCTAAAGCAAATAAACGGCAATCAAAGAAGGAAAAACTTTTGAGATCATTTGGAAGAGGCAAAAAGTCCATATATGATATATTGATCATGCATCCTGTATAACATTTTACAGTGGACTACAACTAATACTAGTAATGTCATCGGGCTTTGGGGCTTAAAACCCTTGAATTATTCCTACACATCTACTCATCCATTGCATTGTTCTTTACGACAAAGGAACACAAGCTAAAAAAGTCGCTGATCAACTTTAGTTTAAGACGGAGAATCAACTTATGCAACTTAACCTGTGCCAATTTTACAATAATTGATTAATTAAATTATCTAAATTATCTTTTTTACAGTGATTCAATCATTTTTCATCACTTTAGCAGCTCATCCAGTTATTGAGTTTTTGCTATTACTGCTAAGAAAAGAGTTTTTTCAACATTTGTTTCATTTTCAGGCAATTTTTATGTGTATTCACAAAAAAAAGGCAGAATACTAAAATAGCATTATTTATTTTAGTGTTTTACTATCAAAATATATAAAAACCATTTCATAACTGAAGAGCTTTGTGACAGAATGTATTAAAGGCCATTTTCAAAATGCTGAGAAAAATGGGAAACGATCACTTTTCCTGCTAGATGTAAATTCTTTGCATGTTTCCAATCTATAATTGACAGTACTATCTCTACCATCAGTATAGCTGGTACAATAACTTGTTCCATTCGAAAAGACTCGTAATATAAATTGTACATTGATTAGCCTGAAACTCAAAATTGTAAAAAAATCAATATTGCTTCACAATCACATGTGGTTTCATGATTTTGACCTTTTGAAGAAGAAAACAAGACCTGTTTCCCACCACAGTCTGAGACAAAAGGAAAGATCTGTTATAAATAGATGATTTACTGACTGGCTCAGTAATGGGAGAAAAAAATGGATTCAACATCATATCACATTTCTATTCTATTTTATTTTATTTTTTGTATTGAAACGATTTACAAAAGATTTAAACCAAAGAACATTTATTTAACGTCAAAAGTGGGCAAAAGTTGATAGCCAGTACTTTCAAGCTATTTACTGTTCCTTAATGAAAAGATGTTGGTATTGAAATAAATTCAATAGCAATCAAAATTTAAAGTAGAGGTATTGTGTATAAATCAAACTTCAAAGTATTAGCGAGCTGAGGTTTTTTTTCTTGAATTTGAACACATTCAAGTCAAAGAAAGTCGATTCTCATAATTTGAAATCCACATTGCCACTTAATATAATGAGAAAAAAAAATTGCCTTCCTCTCGCCACTCCAAAAAGAGTGCCAATCATTGTTTTGACAAAGCTGGCATACTCCAGGAGTGCCATTAATAACAACGTGAGAGAGGGGAGGAGTCAAACTAGGTGAAAGGAGGAAAGTGGGGTGCCGAATTAGCTTATAGTTAGTGGTGTTCTTTGACCCCTACTTTTGCCCCTTTTGATAATTCAAAGTTTTTGGCACTTCGAATTATAAGGTTTTCACTGAAAACGTCATAATTTTATATATATATATATAGACATGTAACAAGAAAACAGCTTGTGTAACACTCAGATGCACTCCTACCTTGGATGAAGAGGTTTTGAAACTGAAAAACAGGTCTTAAAATAACATAACAATATCACCAGCGTGACCAATATATGTTTTGAGAGTTGTGAGTCGCAGTTTGAACAGTTTAAATCATTGCTGCAGCCTCAAACTAAACTTCATCAGCTGTGCGACAGTAAAAACTGAATTAATATTATAACGGGAAAACCATTGGAATGAGAAACTAAAAATTTTTCTCAAAAGTGACATCCACTTGGTTAGGATTGGTTCTTTATTCTGTACTTGGTCTTAAAATCATATACAGAGCTGGCTGTACCACTGAGAGTGAGAGCCTCACTAGCCAGTGACTGAGTGAAGCCTTACACTTTACAGCCAAGTGCTGAACTCATCTTGAGTTTTTTTTATACAACACGTGCAGGTTTTTTTTGGTCAACCTGAGTATCACAATCAGTCTCTCTCTCTCTCTCTCTCTCTCTCTCACTCCACTCACTAACTCACATACACCCTGACATACGACCAGTTTCATTCCCTTTCCAGCTCTCCAATTGAAAGAAATCCAGAGCTAATTTTATTAGGGGGGAAAATGGTGAGAAAGTAAAGGAAGACAACATAAAATTTCATTCTATTGATAATTCAACTTCAACAAATCACATTTAAAACTACTACATGAATTATAAATTATACAGAATCCACATTTGAAAGAATATAAACATTAACAGGGAATCCAGAAATGTTTAAAGATAACAAGTTTGATCTTTTCAAGATTAGATTTGAATCAATCAAAAGTGCTACTCTCTTCTCTCCTTGAATATCAATTATGATAGATGGAAGGATCAATATAACATAGTGTACTACATAATTTCAAACATTCATTTCTGGCTTTCATTCACTTCATGCAGGTAAGCTTTTGATCCTTTAAATTATCCCTCCAGTATTATTTATAAGTCTGTGATTCATACTTTCAGTACTTTCACATTTTCAAACACTCTCAGAATTCACTGATCAGAATCACACAAACCTAAACCATGAGATACCATAACAATTGTGACTGATCAAACAGGACTCATCATGCATACCAACACAAGACATATAGGACAGGGACCATGACTAGGTGATAGCCAATTCATTGTTCCTGGCGGTTGAGTCCATGGCTTGAGGCACGCGTCTGCTGACAGCATCCTGGACCATGCACTTACAGGGACAGCCAGTCACAGGACAATCGCTGTGCTCTCTGAGGAATCGTGGGCAAAGAAACGAAAAAAAAAGGATCTCAGTTAAGGTTTGTTTCTCTCTGGACTGCTGATTTGGACACATTTTACTTTTAAATAGCATCTTTTTTTTATATACGTAAAATACTTTTCATTCATTGCAAAATAAGAAAAAAATCAATAACAAATTTAATATTGACATATACTATCTTTGATTTGTAAAAAAATTACAACAACTGATTTGATTCATCTGAGCAAAACCATAGGTTAGGGAAGAGTATGGCTAACGAGTGTGAGGACTTACCTAAACCACTGAGTGAGATGCGAGGCGTGACCTCCGTGGCGACAGGTCTGACACCAGGTGAACCAGTCTCCAAAAGGCACGAGCTTCACACCACTGCCGGCTGAGAGAGAGAAGACATAAGCAGGAGAATCGCGGTGATTACTTTAGAGAATCAAACATGTCAAGTTTACATGGAGACACAGAGAAGCCAGGTTACCCAATCTCTTTGCTTACTCAGACAACTAATGATTACATGTTTAGATGGAGACAAAGTAACCAAGTTACAAAATATCAAGCAAAAACAGTCTCTGATACTACCTCAAGGCCTCAACAAAGAGTTTTACTCAATTTGTTCTCTCAGTCTCAGTAATGATTTTAAAATTACTTAGGCAATATCTAAAATGGTTTAATTGCATACATTTCCTGATCTTTTCACACTTGAGCCTTTAACAATAATTCATTCACTCAAAAATATAATAAAAATAGGATACTCAAACTCGTATGTCCATAGCCAAAATTCAGATAAATGCATAAGCTTTTTTTCTCCTTACAGTTCCAAAATTACAGGTCAACAATACACATCATGCATGTAACTCAATGTCTAAGGGGACAAGGTGACTTCTGCTTGCTTTGCCCAGGTTCCCTATAATAGATTCTTTTACGCTTGCATTAGCCTTGTGATGTAAACACAAAGAACAGAGACATAAGACGAAAATGGTTCCCTCCAGTAGATTCTTTTATGCTTGCATTAGTCTTGTGATGTAAACACAAAGAACAGAGACATAAGACGATAATGGTTCCCTCCAGTAGATTCTTTTATGCTTGCATTAGTCTTGTGATGTAAACACAAAGAACAGAGACATAAGACGAAAATGGTTCCCTCCAGTAGATTCTTTTATGCTTGCATTAGCGTTGATACACAAAGAACAGAAACATAAGACGAAAATTATCAGTGACTTTAGATTCTCAGGAGACATACTTGTATCTGCCCCCAGTCCAGAGAGTGTTCCCATGTGAGAGAGACAAATAGCACAGCGAGACAGAGCCTTCCGACAGCTCTGGCAACACGAGATCTGTGGAGAAAAATTTGAAAGAACTCAACATTGCTCAGGCAGAGGATGATCCAACATGGTTGATTGCGTCAAATTAAGATCTATGCATTCAAAGCTTTTGAGTTTGGTTTGGAGAGGCAGACTATCACAATATCTATAGTGTGATATGCTGTTTTATAGTCAGGAAAAAGCTTTTACTATCTAGCTTCATACAGATAAGTATGGCCCAAGTTGAGGCCCTATGAGAGCACGTAATCACCATCTCGACTTAGACTGAAGTAGTAAAAACTTGTGCTTGAAGATGAGGAATACCTTTGGTCTATTTTGAGGGCCCCTGAAAGCCTGAGTGATCATAATCCTGGCCTTGTTCATCAAGGACTGCGTGTTTGAGATCTGCTTGCCACAGAAGTTGCAGCTGACGTGCACCTGTGGTGGCACACGGAAGTCAGGGATGAACGTCTGCCTGACGATGTCAAACTGTGCCCTAAGGGGGGGGGAGAGGGGAATCAACAGAACAGGAGAGAGAGAGAGAAAGATGAAGAACTCAACAGTGAAATCTCAAAAGAAAATTTCAAGTTATAATGTCTTCATTATTACAGGCCATTGGAAAAGAACAAATTTTTCATTTCCTCAAAAGCAAATGGTTATTTTAAATCACATTGGCGGAGAAACACTTATGAATCAGGAGTGTTATGCTATACATCCTATTTGAGTACAGGATTTTATGAAAATAATTTAACAGTAAAGGTTATCTATGTTTTAAAATTTAAAAAAAGGCAGTTACCTCTGATGCCACAACCTCCAGCGGTCCAGAAGATCTCGATACCTGGAGTTTAAGACAAACATATCAGAACATAACTAAATCTATGAAGGAATAGGGTTTTCTCTTCTTTGTTTCATAATACACATATAATTACACTTTGCATTAAGCAAAACTGATTGTACATAAAAATCTATTATAAAACTTTATGGAATTTGCAAGATTTCAATTCTTCTTGAGTGATTTATAATCAACCTTAGAATAATATGTCAACATGCAAGATTAATCAAACCTAGATATTTTCACAGATGAGTGACACCGTGACAATCTCTACCATTTAATCTATAGTGTCACCATGACACAATATGTCTCAGGAATACGTGCGACAGTTGTCATAATTGTCTTTTTTTTTGTTCTCCTTTCAATTCTCACATAATCTTGAGACATGTCTTTGGTGCTTCAAATTTCTTGAAATTTATGCCACCCCCATTCAACTATTGCTAAAATGTGGATCAAGTTACAAAAGAAACCTGGAGAAGATCTTCACAGTTTGCTCACCCTTCAATCCAGTCGTATACTCTTTTATCCTTGAGCACCATATTGGACATGGAGAAAATGGCCGCTACAGCTGCAGTCTGGACATCGCAGGTGCGGTCCATGTAGTTCTCGAGCAGATCGACGCCTTTCTCCGACATGCCTGCTCAAGCAAGATAGGACAGTGGTTTTTACAATGCTACAAACTCACATGAGAGGATTGTGATTATGTCTGAACATTCTCATAAACAATGTATGAACAGCAAGATGGAACTTCACATAAATTGATTGGATTTCTTTACAAAATAATGTCTACAAAAAGATGCTCTTTGTTTTCAATCTCTTTGAGTGAAAAACACACACACACACACAAATCTAACAGCCAATACATGTTTTCCTTGGAAAGCAAGCGTACACATCATATGGCCTTTCATCTGAAGTTATCAAGTTAGTTCTTTTATAGTTTTTAGCTGTTTTAGTTTTTCAAAATTTTGCTTCACCCTCCAAAAAATTTATCTTGGCGTTTTTCTACAACTCCATAAAAACTCCAAGTATTTAGCATTGTAAAAACTGGCTATAAAGACACAGTACTGCTGTTTATTAACGAAATACAGTCATCTGTTATGTGGTTGATACTGCACCTCATCTACCTACAGCATAGTACATGTCATGTCCAGGCATTCCGACAAACCTGTCAATAAAATACCATCCAAATCCCCAGTTTTGCTCAGCTCCTCACACAGCTTGCACAGGTAGGTTTTCAGCTGCAGATAAAACAATGAGAAAACATACATATATATGTCAGAATGACTGTGTGGCAGACTTAAGCTACAGACATAGCAACCATGAAAAAATATGTTCACTTGTAAAGCTCACTATAGAGTTTTATAATATCAAACCTTTTAAAACACTTTGAAATTAATGCCATGAACATTCTAGAAGTTATTATTAACTAACTTTTGCATTTCTTTATTCTGATCAAATGATTATTAATTTTCACATTGTAACACCTTGCCCAAAACTTTCATAAAGACCTTTAAAGTGTAATTGTCTTCTCTAGCTACTCTCTATAAAATTGTGTTAAATGAAAAACTTTACTAGTGTTGGTCAAAATATGAATCTGCCATAAGACATTTCGTCATGTGTCATGTATCTGGTGTAAGTTTTGCAATTAAAATACATTTTCCATCTCTGACCTGTTCCACAAGTTCACAAAGATCACAAGAGGAAATCTTGTGACGTGTTGATGACTTAAAATGAGAGAAATGTGAATTTTGACATATGTGAATTGTTTTCCAGACATACATGGAGCGAGGAAAAACGAGGCAGAGAAAAAGTGATTGAGTTCCTCAATGCATTTTTATTCTTCCTCTTTATTCTGCAAATAGTATCTTTCAACAATATCAATGTTCCGTTTCATGTTGTATTTCTAAATAGCACTCACCATAAAATCTAAATCTATTTTACTCAAGTCAAATTAACTCGCTACACATTCCTCTCTAAGCTTTGACTCAGTGGTTTCTTTCCCATTTTTTTTTTCTGTTGAAGCTATTTTTCTGTCATATGGACAATGACTTGTAGTCTTGTAGGATTTGATTTTTCTAGTCCCTATTAGGAGAGTAACAGTCAGAGTTCAAGAAGACTTATTGCCATAAATACAGTATGGGCAATTCCAGATTTTGAGCAGCAGCAGCAAGTCTCTTACCTTGGCATCTGGGAGATAAATCTACTCTGCCTTGCTCTGACAGAGTCTCTTACCTTAGTGCCTAGGGGATAAATCAACGCAATATATGCTACTCTGTCTTCCAAAGACAGAGTTTCTTACCTTAGCGTCTGGGAGATAAATCAACGCAAATGCTACTCTGTCTTCCACACACAGTCTCTTACCTTTGCGTCTGGGAGATAAATCAACGCAAATGCTACTCTGTCTTCCACAGACAGAGTCTATTACCTTAGCGTCTGGGAGATAAATCAACGCAAATGCTACTCTGTCTTCCACACACAGTCTCTTACCTTTGCGTCTGGGAGATAAATCAACGCAAATGCTACTCTGTCTTCCACAGACAGAGTCTCTTACCTTAGCGTCTGGGAGATAAATCAACGCAAATGCTACTCTGTCCTCTACAGACATGTCCTCCTCATTCTGGTGGGAAGAAAACAACAGCTTATCATGTCAAAACACATTCCACCATTCTACTAACACTAACTCCACAAGTTTTAAACATGCCTCCCCTTACTCTAAACATTTCATGTTATCTTTTTTTGTCCACTTTTCTTCTATAAAAATTTTGAAAGGTGAGGAAATAAAAAGGTCTGCACGCACCAAAACATCTTCATAGTTGTCATCATCACAGGCAGCAAAGGCAAAGATGGCACGCAGATACGGATTCTCAAGTTGATAGCGAAGGGTTCCACAGGTTCGACGCCAGAGAGCATTGCGATCCTCAGTGAACCCTGACAGAGCCATCGCAACCGCCTGAAGGTTGGGCTTTCCTTCACCTGTTACCAATAGATAAACATTAACAATGCAGAAGGGAGGTTAGGATGTCATTATTAATCCTTATGTTTATTTCGCATCCTGATCTGATACAAAAATTGTTTGTTTCAACTTTCACTTTCAAAAACAAAATTAAGGAGCATGTGAAGGACAAGATTTCTTTGTCATGGTCTAAATTCTTTCTCAGAGTCTGATAAAACCATTAGCACACATAGGTGTCACTGACTTTCTCCGCCGCTCATGGAGCATGTGCTGAGGATTTCCAGAGCTCTCTTGATGTGGAGGTAGAAAAGTGAGATGGCTGTAGCTCGCTCTGGGTCACCGTGATCGACCAGTCTGAGAAAAGAGAGAAGGAAAAGGAGAGCACAAAAGTGATAGACCTTTAATGAATTGTAAGTCAAATACAGCTGGTCTAAACATGAGAAATTCTCAAATCAACAGTGCAGCAAAAGTTTGGGATTATATTTTGCATTGTTTGCGCTGTATTCTATATTTGAAATTGTATTCTTTGTTTGAAGCTGTGACATGAAAATGATGCATTCAAATATGTTTACTGCTATTTTGCTGATTTATAAAAAAATAAATTTCTCGTTGGAAACTGAATTTTTCTGTTTTACTTTACACTAGAATTCACCTTCTCTTGCACTTTTTGGACCCTAGAATTGGCAGTGTCATAGCGTTACCTAAACTGTAGTTTTAAGTCTTTTTAAGGTTACATGGCTGTTACTAATAATTTGTCCAATATTACACATAATTATGTCTCTCCAGTTTTTAGCACTGAAATGCTGTTTTATTGAAGATAGTTTTAGGTGGTATCAATGATTTAAAAATCCTTGAAATGGAATTTTATCCTAATTTGGATTCATCTCAAGATATATATGCCCCTATACATGTATACTTTAACAGTATTCAAAGATAAGAAAATAGGATATGTAACTTTTTTTTTTTTTAACTTGAACAGAATCTGCATCCTGTATACTGCATAAACAACAAAACCAAGAGTAGATAAATTTGCAAAACTTCTTTTATCAAAACTATTAGCAGGACCAGATGCCTAAACTTACCTGTTGATGAAAGCATCAAACTTGTCACGAGGAGAATCCGTCTGCCAGCCACAAAGCTGCAAGGCCAATTGTCTGTGGGTAGATTAAATAAAAATCTATTCAAAATTTAATGTATAAAAGAATATTTTACAGATAAACTGTTTTTGCTAAAGAGATTAAAAATATTATACAAGAGGGTGGAGGCAACAGCGTGATGATAGAAATAGAAATAAAAAAAAAAAGACCAAAAAACAAAAAAAGAAGGGATTTTGTGACAAAACACACATACATACATGACATTTTCAAAATGTTATAGAAAGGGAGGGCAAAAACTGACTGATATTTCTTAAATGTCTTGGTATTTGCCTGCCCTCTGACTCAGTTTAGAATCTCTACCATTTATTACAGCTCATAAAAGAACCTGTCTTGTAGATAAACAGCCTCACCCTACACTGTTTATACACTGACAAACTCACTATGCTTAAACATAGGTAGAATTTTGTTTATCATAAAATTCTATAAACTTCTGCCACTATGTTTTACTTACATAGGCATACAATAGGGAAAAACACAATTACTACAACAGACTTTACAACCAAACAATTGTTACAGTTACAAAGTTGAAGATTTTACAGCATCTTCCTTGTTTACATGTACAGACAAGGCTATATCCAGGTGGCCAGGCAAAGTCTACATCGTCAGACACATATGCAACTTCAACAATTTTTAAGTGAATGAGATATCTAATCGTAAAAAAATGGTTTTGATTTTAAAATCAAAGAATGACCCCTGACCTTTGTGGACTCTTATAGTGTGTTCTGCTCGAATACTTGGCTCCCTCTGATGCCTTCCATTGGACGGCCACGGGTTCGCTATTCATTGTGACGTTATCCTCCCTGTCAAAGCCAAGCAGGGAGATCACTCCTATTGATGCTGGCGTTCGCTGCTTGCTGCTGCTGTTTTGTTGAGAAGTTATCACACTGCGCAAATCTTAGGGTCACAAGTTAAGGACAGGTATAAGGTTTTTTTTTACAAGGGAAAAATATCCTGATTCAAGGTCTATTATAACTTCTAGTTTGAACAGAGCTACAGCAGAGTTTGTATCAAACACGAAAGTTTCTCGCCAAGGAAGGAATATGGAAGTGGAGAGTTGAAAATTTTGACAGTTCAACATATATTTATCAGAACTTATTCCTGCCACAAAAGGTCTAATTTCTTTATGACACTAAGCATTATTATTATGTCGCACGGATTGCAAACATTAAAAGTTGAAAACTCGCTTGTCTTGAGACCTGCCCTAAAGAATCGGGTATCCTATAAATTATAAAACTTAACAAAAAGCAACTGTAATATTTTACTTTTGTCTATAATGCTATTTTTAAAAGGTAAGCAAACAATGATTAACAAACTCAACAATACAGGCTAAGGATACTGAGTATCCATCGCCAGAGGCCATGTAGATGCGGTTCTCCCTCGATAGCCTTCAGATTGGCCGAAACATCCTGAGACTGACACACAACACATCAATTAGATGAAAAATTCAATTTTTATACAGAATCATCATAATATTTAAAAGCTATGTGACAAATATTCCAAGAGAGATAGATTACACAGATTCACTTGATGCACTTAAATGAATAAATTAATAAATAAGTAAATTAATAAAACAAAATTAAAAAGATTTTGTCTCTGCAAGCTGAACTGATTCATTCACTGTGCTAAAAAAAAACCTGTGCAGAGCCATGTAGAAAACAGGAGTCTTTGCCGTCGCACAATTTTTGAGATACAAACATTTTTTAAGCAAAATAGCCACTGTGTTGATTTATTCACCATTAATTGCTAGGAATGTCCACTATGATATGCTGAATAACAGATGCCATGCTTTATGACAATATTATAAGGAAGAAAAATAAAATATAATATCATTAAACTAAAATTGTGTGAGAGACCTGCAGTCCGTAGTTCATGGTGATTCTTTGCCTCATGATGGTAGAAATGTCTGTGTAGTCACTGGACTTCTCCAGGCATCGCAGCGTGTCCTTGTCTACAGGCATCATCAGTTGGGAACTGCATGACCACTCCTGGGTGTGAGAGACACACACACACACACAAACAGATATGCGCACGCTTTTAGTGCATATTCAACAAGATCCAAAAACTGAATTAATGATATTTTCATAATTATGAAAAAAATCCCTCCCCTCCTCATCATCATCATTATCAAGATTATTAATATTTCTGCACAAAATATGACTTATGTAAGAATCTTAATGTTGTAACACAGATATGCAACACTGAATATTACCATTGCGATTCTTTCAAAGATGGTCATGTCCCTGAGGGTTCCATTAGGCAGAACAGCCAGCAGTCGATTCTCATGGGTGGGGTGCCACGCAAAAGATGATAAATGGGTTTTCCCAAATGCTGGAGAGAGAAAGAGACACATTTAGGCAATATTTTTTGGCTATTTTCTAATTCTTAACAAAAGATTAAAAATTATAACAAATTAAATTTACAAATTAAACCATTATCACATATAATTTGCAGCTCTAAGAAACATTCTAAAACAAATGCAGCTGTTAATGCAGATGGTAATCCTCAACATATCACTTAACATTCTATCATTAAGATTTATATTTTTGAATCGGGAGTAAGAGGGTAAATAAGAGTTCAACATTGGTGGTGCTTTGTACAATGAAAGACACTCATTTTCTGTGGCTGGTTTTCTTTTTTTTTTTTGTTTTTTTTTCTGCAAATCATCGTGTTTTGTATTGACACATAATGTTTTTTCTCACACCAAAGACCTTTTCCTTGTTCTAGTTTAGCTATAGATTATTTAATCACTGTACATAAAAATGCAATAACTTGACAAAAAAAAAAAAGAGACTAAAAGCTTACATGGTAGTTTATTTCAAAATGACCCTGCTGCCTATGCATTATGTTTTTGACCGAGAACCTGTCAGATCTGGAGAAAGAATTTCACAAACTTACGCTGTATGCTTCTCTCCACCGATGCCTGTTCAATGTCTTCTACACCAAAGATGGAATGACGAATGTCATGAAGTTTGACTGTTGGACTTTCTTTACACAAGATAGACAAAACACCGGACCTGAAAAATTTCACACAAAAAATGTTAGTTTAGCTGAAGAATGACTTGGGCTCAGCCACAGGCTCTGACAGTTCACTACAGGTTTCAAGAGCTAAAAGTATCCGATCTTTCATTACTCATGACAGACTACACAAAGATATGCAATGTCCCTTAACCCAAAAAATAAAAACAAAAAAATAAATGAATGATAGGTTTTACCACTTCCAGAACAATTCACTTTTTTTTTACTAGTTCTGTCATCCTCCTACACTTTGTTGATTAGCCTCACTGAACCATAACTCTCAACTTCATCATACAAGCTGTGGCTGACTTCGCAGTGGTTTACACAAAAAAACAACCTGTGGACGACTTCACAGTGATTAAACAAAAACACAAGCTGTGGCTGACTTCGCAGTGGTTTACACAAAAAAACAAGCTGTGACGACTTCACAGTGATTAAAAAAAATCACAAGC
>BLXT01001203.1:194200-208765 GCA_019648995.1 Plakobranchus ocellatus
ACACAAAAAAAAAATTCTTAGAAAATAAAATAAATTTTTATTGATCATGAACGTTGAAATGTCAGGACAAAAGATTTTGTTCAGAATGACACGAGAAAAAAGGGGAGAAGAGGAAAGGCAGATAGATAGAGAGAGAGAGGAATGAAAAAATATAGAGTAAGGTAGAGAGAGAACACTGTCATGAGATTAGAAAACACACAGCAACAGCATGAGGGGGGAGAGTCTGTGCCCTACAAGATTCCAATGTTACCTCTCAGGTCGTACAACCTCAGGTGTCGGTTGGCCATCCCAACCATGAATGTTTTAGCATCTGACGGGCACCAGGAGAAGGATGAGCTGATCTCCCCCGAGCCTGGAAGCAACAAACAGATATACACACACAAAAATACATAGAAAAAAGTTTGCATCATCAATTGTTAAACAGCTGAACTCAAGAAGCTTAAATGTGGAGGTAAACACAAAAAAAAGTAACAATGCAGTCTGCATATTATCAATAATGTGATGTATGAATGCATTGCTTTTTGTCATTTGTCGAAATAGTTTGACAGAATTTGCTATCTTGCACAATAGCATAAAAATTTTTGCTCAAAGATTATTCAAAAGTCGACTGACATACTCCTAGATAAACATTATCTAAAAAGTAAAGATTTTTTCTTTTGATATTGTTTTCTAAATTTTTTTTACGGCTGCCAGTAGTTTTAATATTAATTTCTCATGAGAAAAATCAAATGTCTTTACAAGTGAAAAACTGAAATCACATTATTTGGAGTATCATGCAGTGATTGTGCAAAACTTCAAGGAAATCAGCACATGACTCTTGGGGGAGATTTTTTTTTCCTTTGTGAGAAAAGTAATGTATGAATATTTGAAAAAAAAACATCAATATTTTATCTTTGATTTCATTTTTATGATCAAAACTTATGCAAGCATATCTAAAATTCTAAAAAAAATGGTTTTTTTTTTTTTTAATCAGTTCTGATTTTTTTCAATTGGCAAGTAATTGAAAATTTTAAAAGCAATCTTGTTAGTACATGTCAAATTTGGTTCTTTTAATAATTTATACTTTTAATCATGTGCTGAACCACAGATGCAAGCCTAGATGTAGCTTTATCTTCACTTATGCAGTATTCAGGGTCCCCACCAAATCCTTGAAATTTTTTTCAAGACCCCTATTCACAAGTTCAAAATAGTCACCACACATAAAAAAAAAAAACAGGCTGTATACGTAAGTACCATACTCTTAGACATATTTTGTCTATTATTCTTCAATCGACACTTAAGGTAACATTAAAGATATTACTATTTATTTTAGTTTGATATCAACCTCTTGAAATTCTTGATACCTGTTGATTAAAACAGCCTTTCTTAATAAATATTCTATAACTTCTTCATCCAGAAGGGCCTTGTTTATCCATGTCACTCGGAGGAATGTGCAATACTGATTATACCCCTTGCAATCCTCGTGTTCAATAGAGAGAGTAACTGTGTGTGTGTGTGTGTGTGGTGGGGGGGAGGGGCTGATGGATTTGTTTTTCTCCTCTCTTATGTTCCAATCTTATAATTTTACTTCTAATCACAACATTTAAAGCACTTTATACACTTTATACAAATGTCTATTTACAGGATGCCCTTTCCAATCCTACAGTAGGCCTAACTTTAAAGCAGCCTCCTTCTCGCCAATCTTCTTAGAAATCACGGCAATTTCTTCCTATTTCTGGCTGCTTTTCTGAGGGCACTAGCTGATGACAATGTAGACTTCAGATCTAGCTCGAATCGGGCTTGGTGATAAATGTGTATCTAGATCTAATATCCAGACCCAACAATAATTTGTGTGAACATCTAGACTCAAGCGGGAAGCAACATAGTGAGAGAGAGAGAGAGAGAGCGAGAGAGGTTCAGAAAGACTTAATGACAGATAGAATGATAGAAAGAGCGACAATAAGTCAGTCAGAGAGAGGGATGCAGAGAAAGACACAGAGCGACTGCAATAAGAAAATATCATGGAAAAGTTCATGAAAAGAGACATTCATATCGATGTTAATAAAAAATAAATATAATGAGAAGGATAGATTTCATTACGATGATAAAAAGGTGCTCGAGAGAGAGACAGAGGGGGGGGGGTAGTTAGTTTTGTTGACTTTAATGCACTAGCTTAACATACCAATATTGTGGACCTATTAAAATAAAAAAAAAAAAAAAAAAACAACGATATAAGCAGACCCAGGCACTTGGTTGGTATTATGAAAAGTATAAATTTATAAATTTTTTTTCCAAATGTTGAACAGTTTGTATAGACCATCAGTTTACACTAGGCCTAGTACTGCATCGTGCAAGTACTACCATGGTTTGCTTATTTGCTTTAATACATTGGATTTTTTAAACACTTCTCTGTTCAAGGGGGGGGGGGAGAGGGGGATAAAAGGCGTTTTTTTTTTCTTCTAAACATTGCTTAGGATTGGGCATTAGAGTTACAAGTTGCGGGGGCTGTGAATAAGTATGCCAAGAAAGGTAGTAGACTAAACCAAACAAATTAGACTGAATATAGGATTATTGGATAAAATAAAGCGTAATGTTGGCAGGTCTGCTTCTGATGCTAATAATAATAATAATAAAACATTTTCATTCACGCACTGACGCAAAGCTTTCAGCCAGCCAGCACAAAGAAAGAGTGGAGAGTCATATCGCGTCAAAACGCATGCCTGCATTGTCTCCTAAGCTAGCCCAACGGTATGCACGGACTGCTCAAGGCGAATGATAAATTGATACTGATAGCACTTGGCAGTGCTGCATAGGAGTCGAAAGTTAAAGGTATTGTAGGATCGGCTCCGATATCTCGTCAATAGGCCCAAGGCCTATTAAAGGGAGAAAAAACTACCGCACGAGACCATACAAATAAAAAAAAAGATCAAATGAAAATCGGATTTTGGGGGGTTAATTTCGTTTTTTCCCGCCTTTTTCCCCGAGTTCCCAACCCATCACAAAATTCCCGACTTTTTCCTGATTTCCCGACCCGGCGGGGACCCTGAATATTATGCGTGTCTCAGCTGAGTTAAGCCTGTATTCTCTATTTTGGGTTGTTTTTTGTAAAGAGGGAACAGTTATCTAGGAATTTCCAGAATGTGTTTGGCTTGCGTTTGTAGGTGTGCATAAACTTTATTGAATGGGGTTTGAGTAGAATGATAAATAATAATTATTTTCAGCAAAGGCCAATTTCAACAATACAGCTAGGCTTTGTTAATAAAGAAGCATATTCAATGGTTATCTAGGCCAAAAGGGAAAAACGCTATCTCATTGGCCTGTATTTTTTGCACATTGCATCCACGTAATGTACCTTACTTATAGATGATATAGCTGGGCTTTACACTTTCTAAAAAACATCAACTCTCTTGCAGTAGTTTCTCTCACTACGTACCTAGCATGTTGAATTTTCAAACACACACACACACACAGTCATATCAAACCAAGGAATTTGAAATAGTCCAACATCACAAGCAAAGAATGAGGAAACCAAAGGAATTTTTTTCGAGTCTATACATCTCTATACATCTATATATCCCTGTAGAGTGCACACGTCTCACCCAGCTCTGCGTAAGGTTTCGACACTGGACCTTCGCTGAAGCTGTGCCTGGTTCTATCTGACTCCACACTGACGCTGTTCACAACATCCCAGATTAACACACAAGGCTCGTTCCTGTTCCGGTCCAGACCCTCGGCAAGCTAACGCATAAAAACAAAATACAACATTTAGTTAATGCCATCTGTCAAAAGAAAAACACAATCTGAGTAAAAATTTCTGATTTTTGGAAGGATTGGGGAGGAAATGGATAGGCATAAGTTTTTAAATGTACACACTCACATGCACACCTGAAATAATAACGATGTGAAGCGTCCTCATAAAAATCCACAAGACCATCTTTATGAAAATACGTCTCAATTATATTGCTCAGGGCTCAATTCATTCACCACTGCAGTCTTTGGGTGTAAACGAAAGCTTATGCTGGATATAACTTGATGATTAGATAATTTAATTTTTTCTACAACTGCATCTTAGATTTTCCCAAGAGATAAAATTGAAAGTCTAGGAAAGACAACTTACAAGGTTTGTTTCCAGATGATTCCAGGCCAGGAAATTACACTGGCGGTTGAATCTCACATCTGAAAACCATTGCAGTTAAATAAATACAAATTCAAAAATATACTGGATTAAAAATATAGTTGGTTTCTACAAGAGAAGGTATGCTTTACAGTCAAAATGATACAGACTGAATTCTTTGCCAACAAGATCTTCATATAGCAATGGCACAAGCATCAAACCTCTGAAGTCCCTGTTCTTAAAGAATATATTTTAGAGGTTTGATACGTCTGCCATAAATATATATGATTTTTTACACTTTCTTTCTCTCTCTCACACACACACATACATATCAAGACCAGTCCCAATGAGTTACAATTGAATTGTTTTCGACCATCAATTCAGCCTAAAACTGTGTTTTGCACTGATAAAAACTTGACAGTGCTATGTCTATTGCTTACCTGCTTAGTTGGAACCATCCAAATGTGTAACCCAGGGGGAAGAATTAGTAATTAAGACCCAAAATTAGAAAGTAAGTGACATATTGATTTTTTCTATTACAAACCTGAGAGAAGGTACACTACACTCACAAAATGATACTTACTGAATTCTTTGCCGACTAGATCTTCATTTTTGTGATTCCCAAACCTAAGAAACAAAGAGGACAATTAGTCTCAACATCAACCATAAAAATTGTCTACAGTATAATTTCTTTGAACTGAAAACTGTTCAACCAAAATAAAAGGTTGAGCTAAAAAGGCCAGACTGCTATACTGTCATATTTTATATGCCTTGAAACCAAAATATGGTACCTGAAACTAGGGTCAACAAGAATTCCAATGTATTTTCAAGCTGTCATAAATATCAAATTTAAAACTCTGAATCAAAAGACGCATAAAGATCCGATGAAAAAAAATTATTTAGAGATTTAAAAAAAACCGAGAAGTGCATTAAGCTTGCAAGGGACATTTTTTTAAACTCTTCCTCTGCCAAGCTGCTCACAGCAAGTCTCCTGTTTCATGCAAATATTTAATTGCGCAGCTGGAGAGTGAAAAAAAAATATTGATAACCTGACGATGTAATGATGACACTTACACTATAAAGCCCAGATACAAACATTAACTGACCCGATTATGCTGATTTTCCCGCTAGCCTGCGCGACAGCAAACACATTTTTGGGCTGAGGGCGCGGACACCAAGCCACACACTGTATGAGAGAGAGACAGAGAGAAAATGTGAGATAGAGTATGAGAGAGACAGAGAGTGAAAGTGAGAGACAGAGAGAGATAGAGAGAGAGAGTGACAGTGAGTCAGAGAGAGAGAAAGATTGAGAGAGAATGTGAAACAGAAAGTCAGAGGCAGAGAGTAAAAGAGATAGAGAGAGAGAGAGAGGCACTTAACACTGTAATATCATAATAAACTATTTTCTTATCTTTATACAGTTATGGTTGTCAATAAACACAAATAAAGTATGATGTTAAAACTGGTGTTATTAATTAAAAAATGAGTATGAGACCTACGATTGTTCCTGCGCTAACTTATCTGAAAAAAAGTATTAGCCAAACAAATATTTGAAAAATCTCAAATCAATCCTGTTTAGTTGTATCCACATTAAATCAGAGAAGCAATTAGGAGATCAAAAACATAGTTGTGCTATAATTCATAACACTATTCTAATATTACAATCTCCCGGCCATACAACACAATCTTCCCTGGTTACCACCTTAGAGAAAATAAGGTGAGGTGAGACTTTTTAGAATTGGAAAGAAAATTCAAACACTGACTTTCATGAAATGCAGCTCTGTGTTGCTTGCAAGCTGTGTGATTGTTGATATTGACTGTCGCTCTGTGAAAGGATAAAACATAAGAAAATAAGAAAATCTACTTATCCACAAATCTGATGAATTGAATTTTTTGACATATCTAAAGTATTAGTAATTGAAAGAATCTTTTTTTTTTTTTTAATATTTCATCTTTCTCTAGAGAATTAGCTAAATCAAACTACAGATAACTTAGCTGTGACTCCCAAGCAGTTCAAATTAAACAGAATTGAATAATTCTCCTTTAAATATGGTTTATAACACCAACAATAACTCTGTGTGGATGTTCTCTGTTTTTCCTCTATCTTCTATTGCCATTTGTCAATTGAATACAAACAGCTGGACTGAGAATCAAATCTGCACCCCTCACTTGTCAGCCAAAGAAGCCCTTAGATTTGATGACTGCTGCAGCCTGGTTATTGAGCAGAAATAAAGCTAGCATGAGAGAACTTCAATCAGCAGAAAAAAAAACAAACTTGCCATTCTCATCTGCCTCAAAGGATCCATTTCTTTCCTTGGCTTGAAACAAGTGGAGGGAAGTTCCGTAGGTAACAAATATGTCGTCATCTACTGGTGACCACTGGAGGTCAATTTTAGGGCCACTCATGGCTAGTTAGAGATTTGCATGACCCTAAAGAGAAATAGAAGTGACTGAAGAAGATATTGGAAAAAAAAGGGTATAATTTGAAAATGTTTACGGACCTCAAAGTAGCTTTAAATTTAACAATGTCCTTTGACATTAACTGACTTGAAATAAAGATAATTTTTTTTCTACATATTTGTAGTTGATAGCAGTGAGTGACAAACTAGTCACAGCAACAATGCAACAAACATCTTTATTCCACACAAACTTCAACATTCCTAATTGTAATTTTGCAGAGTGAACATTTTGACACAACCACCTTTAAAAGTTTTTTTTTAATGAATTTCAACTAAATGTTTTAAGTGACTATAATATGCATGCCTTGTACACGTTTTAATTGTTTCTATCCAGATTAATGTAAGATGACTAGAAGGACAATTTGTGATTTTTAAGGCTTGTAACTTTAATACACTGGGCCCTGGACTACAGTCAGCTTGCTGGCCCTTGAACCTGTCCATTTTTCAATTATTTTTTTCTTCAAAGAATCCAAACATGTAAAATCATTGATTTAAACATCATTGTATTGGTGTACAACTTCCCTCCTTTGAAATTGCATCTCAAATTTGAATGATTATTTTCAACAGAAGACCTTTTTTTTTTTATAGCAGTCCATTTTTTTTGTGAAAACACATCGAGTTTCTACTTTTGAAATACTTTTCAGGTTAACAACAAACACAGCAAAGGTTTACAAAGGCACATTTTCAAAAATAATACATGAACTAAAAGCTGATGATGTGAATTGAGCCAATGAACATATGCAAATGAAGAAAAGGAAGATTATAAATCAAAATTATTTGCCACAGAATACTCAAGGAGCCGCATTGGGAATAAGAAGCATTAATTTTAAGAGGGAGCTGCCATTGTCAAATGTCTGGAACTAGTATAGAACTGCCAGTGATTTGCTGATTCTAGATCTATGTTTGAAACTTTAGCCATAAAGTTTAAATAAATTGTATGTAAATTCAATAGAAGATAAAGTAGATCAATATTATCTGAAGTAAGAATTGTGCTAAGACTAAAGAGCTGCTGCTGAGAATGCTAATCTGTGTTTGAATTTTGATCGAGTAGCATCTAATTTACAGATTGCAAAGTGGTATTTGTGTTAGTTTAGCAGATAAAAATAACTGAGCATCTCTCTAGTTTATATTTGGCGCGTGAGGCATTCCGCCCACAGACACCAAAGGGCTAAAGTCGGCAATGGTGTAGATTCACATTTTATATTCCTGTACTCGGTATCGATCTTTTTTATATGAGTTTTCAAACGTTTTCAGTAGTCGGTCTGTCTCTAATGGCGATAATAATTATTATTATTTGGCATCTGTTGTCAAAACTGTGTATTTTAATAAAGATTGCATAAAATGTTGCTGATATTCTTTTTTTGTTTTCTTTTTTTTTGCATTATGTGAAAGAGTGTGTGTATGCATTTGTGTGCCCATTGTCTTTTCACCGAGTTTGGTCTCTAATGGCGATAATAATTATTATTGTTCGGCATCTGTCGTCAAAACTGTGTACTTTAATAAAGATTGCATAAAACGTTGCTGATATTCTTGTATTGTTTTTGTTTTTGTTTTTTTTTTTTTTTTTTGGTATTATGTGAAAGAGTGAGTGTATGCATTTGTGTGCCCATTGTTTTTTCACCAAGTTTTGACATGTCATTGACGCGCTTGGCACTACTGACACACGCTTGGCACTTCTGAGACTTGAACTCGCCCGCAACTAGGGGGTGATGTACAGAACCTTACCTGGGCTTAATTTTTACTCAATTTTTACCATCTTTTTCTTCAAAATTCTCTCACCTAACCCTTTGCCACCCCCCAAAAAAATGATCATGACACAATTAATTTGCATAGCCCTCAGCCTATATATACTCACACAACAGCATAGGCCTATATCTACTTATTACATAACTTGATTGCACGTTGCACGCGTTTTTTTTTTGTTTTTTTGTTTTTGTGGCAATTTTACACAAATATTAGGATTTTTTTCATATCTATGGCTGATCCACCAAGACGAGGTAGACCTTCAGCACCAACGTTTATTGTACCTCCACCTCTTCCACCTGTAGATCTACCAAACTTGGACATAAATATACGACAGTTGGCAGCCGTTACATCTTCAGTTTTCGATTGCATGAGATGGTTAGCAGAGCACCGTTTGATAACAAATACTTTTTCATGTCAAGCATGCAACCAACCGATGAGGCTACAGAAGCGAGAAGGCCGGGATTATATCGATGGATATGTCTGGTGTTGTCCTGGATGCCAGAGACGAAACAGTATTCGGATAAACTCTTTTTTTTGAAGGATCTCATTTGCAACTGGTGCAAATTTTGGACATTGTGTATTGGTGGTGTAGGGACCTCAGACAAGTGCACGTGATACCAGAAAAGGTGTCAGCAAAAAAACTGTTATTGATTGGCAGAACTACATCAGAGACATCTGTGCACAGTATGTAATTGACCACCCTGAACAACTTGAGGGAAGGAATAGAACTGTTGAAATTGATGAAAGCAAGTTTATGCACCGAAAATATAACAGAGGAAGATTCAGAGAAGGGCAATGTGTGTTAGGAATAGAGAAAGAGAAACAGACAACTGCTGCCTAATACCCGTTGATGATAGATCTGCCCGCACCTTGCTGCCCATTATACAACAGCACGTCTTGCCTGGGACGAGAATAATAACGGACCAGTGGGCGGCATATAATGCTCTTCCCAACCATGCTTCCGTAAATCATTCGCTCCATTTCGTTGACCCCAACGATGATACGGTCCATACTAACCAAATTGAAGGTTGTTAGGCACATGCAAAATCAAAATTCCGCGCCATGCACGGCAGCTCTGATGACTTATGTTTGACATACATTCAGGAATTCATGTGGAGAAAACAGCATAAAACAAATACATTTGGAAACATGCTATATTGGATATCGTTCTATTATCAGTTTTAAGGTAAGTTGAAATGTTATCACCGTTATTAGTGTTATTTTTTGTTCTCAATCTCCAATTTTTTTTTCTCTCAATCCCAAACCCACTCACAACTAATCTCCCCTTCTGCTCCTAAATGCCAAAATGTAATATTCACATCACTCTCACCAATAAAAACAGATAAGAACGAAAGTATGAAGTCATTTGAGAGCGAACAGCTTTAACAAAACATCGCGAATAACCGAATAATACCGAGTACGAAAAAAGACCGATACCGGATATGTATGAATATAAAACGTGAATGTAAACGTTTGCCCTAAAGTCTCTCTATTTGTTACATTAGAGGAAAAATTATTTTTGGACCCGCCCCACATTTTATACCTATATTATTCGATAGGCCTAGATCTAATTGCCTTGTTGCCGCGAAACGTCACCACAGGCCATCACCTGGTTTCCGGGCTCTGGACCACTAAGACGTTACTGCATTTTTCTGTCTAAACACTAGAACGGCATGTCAACGGTTTAGCTCATCTTTTCGAAAGCAGCTTTGTAAAAAAAATCGGAGTCTATTGCATTTCAACCTGAGATACCCTTGGGTAGATTTAGAAACATGAAGTAGAGCGTAGGGTGAGTTTTTCATTGCTTAATTTGATCCGTTTGAAATGTATTATCGAAAATGGAACTGGTCAGCCTAGCAAGCAACGGTAGATCTAACCTCAAAACTTTAAAATCTGATCATACATTATGGAAAAAATTTAGAATCAATAAGCAATCATAAAGGACGAATCAATCTGTGCAATAATAAATCTAATTTGTATAGTTGTTAATTTTCTATTTAGTCTGAATTTTTTTATATAGATCTAATAGAAACCCCTCAGTAGCCTTGACCGGGCAACAGTTGGTAGTGGCTAGCGTCACTATTCAAGTTCGGAAAAAAACTTAAAAATAGTATTGTGCAACAAGGCAATTTTAGGTCTACTTAATCTCAAATACGGGCACTGGTGGAGCACTACGGTCCCTACTTTGTCCACCTGAGAAAGTTGGCCATTTCGATCATTTGACGTCAGTGGGTGGGCAGCAAGTGTTATCAGTGTCTAGATCTAGATCTAGATCTAAAATGTTGCCTCTTCATTTCGTTTGTAGCTGATGGTATGAGAATGATTTTTTTTTCTAATTTCCATAGAAATTGAGCCAGCCGTTTAAGAAATATCATAAAAAAAACATATATCGAAGTAGTAGTAGTTTGTACACCCATTGGCGTTAAATAATCGATATGGCCATCCACTTTAGGAGGAAAACTGATAGGGACCGCAGTCCTCCACCAGTGCCCAAATACGGGCAAATAATCGATTTTAAAACTTCACAGGCTTTTACTGTGTTTCTTTTTTTGGGAATAGAATATCATATCTATACCGGGATCAGTATCCAATAAAAATAGTCATGGAGACATAGACCTTATAAAAAGGGGGGTGGGAACAAATGAAAAAGCGCTCTAAGATCTATGAGTCTTATTTCAATGCGTCTAAAGAGCTTAGATTTACAAAGAATTTAAGTCATGAGAAGGGATACCTTATTCCTTAGATGCATACAGACTTGGAATTTATAACATCAAATTAAACCAGCTGAAATGTTTTCTCGAGAAAATTGCATCCCATTCCGATTATGGGGCATTACAGAGATAATTAGCACTTGCAGCTGATCCTCACAGCGGAAGATAAACAGAAGAGGTCACTGAGGGTCACTCTGCAAACCATTGACAAATATAATATTAGAGTAACGTCCCTTATCTCTCTCTCTCTCTCTCTCTCTCTCTCTCTCTCTCTCTCTCTCTCTCTCTTATAAACACACTGTTCTCTCTGTGCTTCTGCCCTCTCTCACTTCAACTTCTCTCTTCTACACTCACACACACACACACGCATACACACAGCCGCACTATCTGTCGCACTACCTCTCCAGGGTTCCACCCCTCTATATCAGAGCAGTGTAACTTGCTTTGGTCTGGACTGCACAATTAACTATCTATTCATGCAATGCTGCTTTTTCTTTTTTTTTAGCATCACAACTTTCCGAGGTGTTAATTAATTTACACATTTTCTTGAATTGATATTCAGCTGTAAGAGCGAGGCACGGAAGGATGTTAGCAACAAAAGTGGGTCCTCCACTAAAGCATTTGACCATAATGCACAGAAGTGTTGTCGCTAACTTTCCTGGAAGGTCAACTGCATAACCAAAGACAGCTCCTCCTCGGTATGAAACTGATGGCTTGACATATACTTCATCAAGTATTAAAAAGCAATATTTAGAACGTTCAGAGGCATTTTGAAAAACAGAACTGAAAAGATTCTCATCACTTTTATTTTTTGCTGCAACAGTGATCTTGTTCAGTGTCGACAAAGAGGGAAGTTGGGTCCAATTTCTCAAAAGGATATAACGAGATCTGGACTGCGCAGACCATGTGAAAGCTCTCAAGAGGTTCTGGTGGTCGTTGAGGCGATTAAACTTAGGTGTATTTAGGAGATCTATTGAGTTGTTTATGAAATTTACTTTCTTGTCTGAAGAATTCTCAGTACTGGACAGAGCGAATCGAATGAGTTCATCGAGTTCATTACAGCACTGAATAGATTTTAAAAATGGATGAGTAACTTTTAAGACATTGCAATAGCGTTCAAATTCTAAACTCACAGACCCGGCGTTTTCAACTGTTGTAAAATAGACTGAGAAATTGGGACAGGTCCTTTTCTCCCATAGCTGAAAAAGACATGTTCGAAGTGTCTAAAGATGTGCTTCTTGCCACAAAACCATGGCTTTGGAGTTTTTTTAACTATGGTCATTGAAAATCATCAGCTTAATTGTGTCCTGCTAGAGAAAGTCACCCATTTCGTCAATGTCAACTTTACTAGCATCTTTTGTTGCTTTCTTGGCTGGGCGTGAAGTTTTTAGAGTTGAAGTAGGAATAGATGACTGGGGAATATTTAGAAAAATTGACGGAGGTACAGCTGGAATCCAATGTCTACTTCTAGGAGTACGAACCATAGGAGCATCTTTCGGCCAATGCAACGCACAAACCCCCATGCTTTCCGTCACTTTCCAAAGGACGCTTGTTTGGAAGGCATGCAAGCCATTCGCGACATTTATCTTTGTCAGAAAGAAATGAATGTAGGCCTACAGTTACTTTTTCTCCAGATTTATTAGATTTGTAGTTAGTGTTGAGAATTCTAGGCGAGCGCTTGTGAGAGTCACGTGACAGCTCTAAATATAGCTCGGGCGGAGGAGGTCAGTGAGTAATGTTTCACTTTGCACCTGTCCTGAGTTGAACTAGCCAGTGAGAGGTGTCACCGTTTCCCTGTATTTTGTCCAGGGTTGAATTAGCCAATGAATCCCATTGTTGCTAGGTGTCCTCGTTTCTCTGTCTCCTGTCCTTAATTAAACGAACCAATGAATCTGATTGTTACTATGTTTGTTTGATGAACGCCCAATGATAACCCTTGAGCGCACCAAGTTTAATTTGAAATTGAATTTAGGCCTGAGTTGGGGCCGAAAGTAAGAGCCAAGAAACAGTTCTGATTGTAACTCCAGACGAGCTAGACGTGCATAGCGAATCTGTCGATTTTAATAAGTTTCCTATAACCCAGTATTTTGATGGAATTCTATTGTTTTAACTTTAAGTTTGGCAACGTGTTAGCCAGTATATTTTGAGCTTAATTTATAAGCAGAAAGTAATTGTGATTGTATTTTTAATAATAATCTGTTACTTGAGTTAAAGTGTTACCTTTGATATTTCGCGAAGATTGTACTTATATTTGAGGCTATTGTGAAGCAGCCTAGAATTATAATCTGAGATTGCCTGTTGTTCTGCGTGAGTTAATAAAGTTTTTCTGCCATTCTAAACTTTGTGTCGTTTGATTTGAGCGTTCTCAAAAGTTAGTGTTAAAATCAAATACAGAGCATTTCCTCCCCATTGTTAATGAAATCTTCTACAGCATAGAACGTAACGTATCTATAACAACCCTGAAACTAAAAATCTAAAAGTTATTCCTGCAAGAGTAAGAAAAAGAATAACAAAACCAGACCCTTAAATTCTAAATGCTACATATTAATTATAATGGATCAAATTATCAAACGCATTAGGACATTAACTATGAGCAGGTCGAGTTTTGATTTTTATAATTAATAAAGTCTACAATTTTCAGGCATTCATATTGTGATTGAAAGACTTGTAACATATTATTTTTAAAAAAATGAAATATTCTTTGAAATTTACAGTTCAACTAGATTCTAGATTTATTAGTAAAAAGAACTATGCTCAAATCTAAACCTGGTAATATAATTGATGGGTTATTATATCTAAGTTTTGAATTCCAAAACCAATAAGTTTGTTGCCCGTGATAATCCTTGGCTTTATTTAATCTTACAGGATGAAAATCGAGACTATACAAGACAGAAGGCTAGGCGAGGCCTGTTGACCTGATATGACACAACGCAAATCATCTTTTCAATTGTGAGGATTTGTGAACAAAATTATTGCATTATGTACTAAGAGAAAAATTGTGATACTGAATTTGTCTGCGTGGATATTCATTGACTTTTGTTCAAGTTTTTTTTTTTCTTTTTGAATGAACTCCATCGATCTTTTCATCACCAGCTGCCATTCTAGGCCTGGAGAAAAATCACTGTTGGCGGCCTCGCGGCTGCGCGACTCGCACAAACAAGGCAAGAGCTACTGCTGACGCCAACAGCCAAGGAGAACTTAGGAGCCAAAATTAATTGACCCGCCTTCTGACTCAGAGCCGTGCAAGTCTGAAATTTTCAAGTTACTGAGTCAACTTACGAAGTCGAAAAAAAAAGAGTGCATTATTAAGTTTCCATTTTCCCCCTTGTGGAGAGTATTGAGAAACAGACTACATTTTCATACTCTTAGGTTTACATAGGCAAGCTAGAATAACAAACCAGCATAATAAGCCTACAGCAGCCACTATTACAGTCAAACTCTTCATTATAGATACATGACAGAGAGAAAAGTTGGTACGATTTCAGCATAAGAAGCCTACAGCAGCCATAATTACAGTCAAACTCTTTATTATAGATACATGACAGAGAGAAAAGTT
>BLXT01001203.1:271730-287328 GCA_019648995.1 Plakobranchus ocellatus
TTGCATTTTGTCATTGTATTTGGTAATCCCTTGTCAAATTTTTAGACTGTGTGCATTTAGCATGAGGAAAATAATTCTAGTGATAGTGTAACTGTAAGGTCATTCAAAATTCTTACAAAACGCTATTTATTTGTTATGATTACAATGAGGGAATCGTGTGAGCCATATCATATCATAGCTTAAACATTGGAAACAAACCTTTCTCTCTATCCATTTGGCTCTCGTAAACTCTCTCTAGCCTCCCTTATTCATTATTGCTCCATAAGCCACAAAAAAAATCAAGAGGTGTTAGAGACTTTTTAGGAGCCAACATGCTGCCTATATTATGAAAGAAGATACAGGGGAATCGGTGGCGTAGTGGATAGAGAATCCACCTGGAGATCTGCAGGGATCATTCACTAGGGGGGTTGAGTCTAGCCATCAGTTTCTTAGTTTGATGGAGGGCCTAAAAGCCTGAAATCACCTTGTTGTGGACTAGCTATATGAGATTAAAAAAAAAAAAAAAAAAAACCAGTCTGAAAGAAATGTTTTTCTGTGGAGGAGGGTTTCTTGAGGATGTGGAGATGTAGATGCCCACTTTATGGTCTTTTCTCTCCCCATCCCGAGAACTGTGCAGGCAAGAGGCTACTCGGTTGCTTGCATGATAACCAAAGAAAAACTAGATCATCTTTATCTACATTTCCTGATGGAAGCCTTCCTCCAAAGAAAAACATTTCTTTCATATTAGTTGTTTTTTTTTACATAGCCTGTCCACGAGGTGATCTGAGGCTTTTGTTAGGCCAGGATGTCACTGGCAGGTCTCAAACCAGCAAAAGGCCCCCTGCAGATCTTGCAGTGGTTTGCTATCCAGTGTGCCACCATTGTCTCCTTTTTTGAGGATAGTGTTTGCATGAACTTCTGTCATGATCAGATAGTCTGACCCCCCCCCCCCCCCCNNNACACATAATTCTCACCATTGTCCTATAAAAGATTGTTTATATTTTTCATCTCTCGTTCTTTTCAGGTTTACATGTAGAAAAAAAAACAACAGAACACAAAAAAGTCATACAAACTTGCAGCAGATTGGTATAAATTGTTTCACTTTCTAATGTATAAAATCATTTGACTTTTTTAGGGCTCTGTAAAAAGAAATATACAAATTCTGAACATTGTGAAATATTCATTTGGACATTTGATTATTTTATTAGGTTACTAACAGTGTACAATAAAAATTATATATGCTATCTTAGATTCTGTGCTACTTTTTTTTATTTGTTTTTGTTCATTAGGTCCTGACCTGTTGCAGATCACACATATTACCAATTTTACCAGCCTTGTCAGCAGATCTAATAAGTTAATAATAGGGGATGCTCGCTTAACTCTAAGTGACTGAGGACAGGATAATCATCATGTCTTTAACAACATGACGATCTCAGGCTTTCAGGCCCTCCATCAGGCCAGGGCTTCAGCGGCATGGCGAAGCATTGGATGGAAGATAGATCAGTTGAAAGAAGTGTGTCAGAATGGGTTAAGATGATTATAACCCTATACAATTGTGGAAAACACTACTGAGGAGCAGTTTCCCAAACTCGGCACTGCATTCTCTTGTGAACAATATTTTTTTCATATTCACAAAATTCTCATGCCTTTTTTAAAAAATAAATAAAGCTGGAATAACTAAGTCTTGTAGTAAAATATCTAGATTTAAACTTTATAACTCTTGCTTTGTTAAAGGTTGATAATCCTGAGGTCGTAACTAAAAAGGAGCAAAAAAAAAAAGAGTTTTGAGAGAAGCCCTTCAAACGGAGATAAAAAAAGGACCTTTTCTGAAATGTTTTAGGCTCTGATTTGTCATGTGACTGAAAAATGTTATGCTTGTAGCTGCTTCGGAGTGTCAAAATTAAACTTTTCAGATAGAATTTACCAATTAACTGTCAAACGAGAGTGAAAAAAATTAGAGATGAGTTTGGTATAGCTTTTGGAGCACAAATTTGAAAATTTATTTGTCACTGTCAGATCTTCCTTAACACTAACTTTACAATTCAGTTTGATATAAACATCAACTTCTCCATATATTTTTTTAATGAATTTTTCAAAGTTGATGCAGAGCTTACTGGAACAATTCTAAAAAAAAAATAGCATTTTTATTTAAAGAAGTAAGAAGAATAAAAACAATCTGAAGAGCACAGTAATGGAAGGACACAACAATGCTTCGCTTTACATTTCATGACAATAAGGCTGGCTATACTATAGCTTTGCAGTAAAAAAAAAAACTGGATGAAGCAATATTGAGTCAGTGTCAAGATTCAAGCAGTTGAGCTTTTCTTTTAAATGTGAGAGCATTAGAAATTCACTGGCAATTTAATGCCCTTTTTCTCAATCAAACTATTAGCAAACCAACAATAAGCAAGACTCAATGAAACTAGCAAGAAAAAAGAAGACAAGTATCAGGGAGAAGTTTAAAAAGCTTTATTTTCAGTTTTACAGTGATTCCATTTTGTTACATAACGACTCAATAACTCAGATCAATTACTACACATAGAAAAACTTTCACTCATGGACAACTTTTTTACTCTTGCTTTAATATGTCTCAACAACTTTTGTCCTCATTTGGGTCTCATCCTAGGGGAAAATCTTGCACAGCTACTTCAATTGTGGAGCTCTAATCGGTGCTATGAAATTCGGAAAGGATTTTTTATTCGATTTTTCTGGCTTCACCTCATTCACCCAAGCTAGTAACAAATCTGCTGTAGCTAGGTGGACAGCAGTAGCATCAGTGTTGAGTTCACAGTTGGCTACAGCACATATTCAATTTTGATGATAGTAATATAAAAATTTATTGTAAACACATTAACAAACACAGAAAAAGAATTGGAAAGATGAAAAATTTATTAAGAGAATGCCTGGAGTTGAACAAATGAATCATACAAGTATGAGAAATATAAAGTCAAGTCTACTAACGCTTCAAGTAGACCAATCTTGATACATTTGAATGAATTTAAAACAGAGAAAAAACTTAAAGCACTTAAAATTCTACCAACCTTTCTTCCCTCTCTCTCCCACCCCAATGTTCTAATTTCCAACAGTCCCCCCCCTTGCTGCCCAGTGAACACGATCCAACCCAATAAAACTTGCCCAATCGCCCAGTTGTTATGTCTTTAAACCAAATCGTTCTGCTCGTTTTCTCTTCTTGGCCTGCAAATACAGAAATTTTGAACAGTAATGAATTACATGTAATGAACTGACTGCTACTGCATACTGAAGCAAAATAGACAGGCATCATGACAAACAACACATAGTATGATCATCTTGAGATAAACATTTCGCAGGTGTAGAGGCAAATCAGTGTAACTATACAATAAAATAACTGCAGTTACAATAATTTGCCTTTAGACCTGTGATTTGGTAACTTTGGGATACAATGAGTGTCCACACTCTCTGCTTGAATCACAGCACTGTTTTTTAAATTCATGCCCTACCTTTGCTATATTCTTCTCGGTTTCAGCTGCCATATTATAGAAAAAAAAAATCTTGAATAAGTTCAGCTGTTACAAACATTGACCCACATTTATTTAATCTACTTCATTTAAACAAAGCTGATCACTTTAAGGAACCTTTGCAACATTTTCATTTGACATAAAAACTTCACCTCCAAGTCAGAATCTGTGGAGTTTACAGTCAGTGTAGTCTTCCCAGGGGATGGATTTGCCAGACCAAATCTCTCAGCTCTTTTCCTTTTCTTCTCGTCTTGGTCAACCTGATTTAAACAAAAAATTGTGAAGTTTATCAGCTCCCGCTTGATCTCCTTACACACGATTAGAAAAAAATTTAATCCAGATGATAAATTACAGATGAACAATTAGAATAAAGAGAAATATGTGTCCCATAAACACCAACATAACCCATTTTTCTGTAACTCATTCTCCATGTTGAATCGGACAGGCTAGAAGTAACCAGAGGCAATGTGGGCAAGTAACATTAACCCCTATAGATAATACACATTAGACTTACCCACTCGTGTTCCATTACCGTTCATGTCACCACAGCAGGAAAATGTAACTACCAGAGTGTACACATTTCAGCTCAGGCTTATGATTTTTAACATCTGTGGGGATCAGGTTTTTTTATTTGTTTGTAGTGCAAAACTGATTCAAATATAAGGGCAAGAAAGAAAAATATAATACCCCAACAAAAGAAAAAATGTTTACATGAATCTTGAACTTTGACATATGGTGAAAACTAACCTTTGATAGAGACGTAGAAGTGACAGTTCCAAATCTCTCTGCTCTTTTCTTCAGCCGCTCAACATCTTCTGCCTGCAAAAATACAGAAAATTTTTGTCAACAAATTAAACTGTACCTTGTAAACCTTTTATTCATTTTAAATACAGTCAAATTTGCCTGGGTGGTCAGTGCTTTGGAAATTCCCTCTAAAATCTGCTGTACCCTTCTTGAGGGGAGTCTGAGCCTATCTCAGGCCAAAACCCTGAGATCATGTAGCTGTGGACCAACTTTCTGACAGAAACAGATCAACTTCCCTGGGAAAGTTTTCATTTCATTATGTTTCTCTGAACAATAACAAGAGCCTAACAGAACAACATCAGTCTTTGTTACATAGTGTAAAATACCACAATATAGATTATGAAAATAAATTTCTGCTGTCAAACTATTGTTATTTAAAGCAAACAAGAAAAAGATGAAACAGAAATGTATGCCCCGGCGAGAACTGGTCGCTACTCACACTCATGTTTGGCTTTGCTGTTGTTGATGAGGACACAGTTGAGACAGAGTTACCTCCAGTTGCTAAACCAAACCTGGAGAGAGAAAATAGGATAAGGGATAAATATTTGGCAACATGCAAATAATTTATATATATATATATTATAAGACTTATTCTTGGAGAGAGTGGTGGCTCATCTGGTAGGGCAGTTGGCTACCAAGTCAGAGATCCAAGGTTCAAATCCCAGCCCGGGCCCAGTCAATTATTGTTATTGCTCCTCTGTGTCCACCCAGCACTAAATGGGTAGCTAGGTCTCTTAAGACCCCATGAAAGTAAAGGCAGTGAGGAAAGCGATGTCAAACTACCTCATAATGCCGTATGTCAAGAACAATCAGGACCCTACTCCTGGTTCCCTGATGCTTGGACTAAGCATGGTACTCACTTTACTTTTTTTTAAAATATAAACTATTTTGTGAGGCTTTGGCTGATATAAACACTTGCACTCCTGACTATGGTTATTACATACCAGTATGAACCAGTAACATGATTGTCTAGAATACTGCCTAAAACATGGACCCACTGTCAGAGAGGCTTCAAACCTACACTGGGGGGGCGCGTTGTTGGCTCAGTGGTTAGCGAGTCAGCCCAGAAATCTGCAGGGACTGTTCTCTTGTAGGGCTTGAGCCCCGCCACCGGTGCCCTGACCTGATGAGGGCCTAAAAGCCTGAGATCACAATGTTGTGGACTGGCTATATACATAACCTTACACTGTTGTCCTGGGCTAGCTTACATATTTCTTACCTCCTGCAGCATAGATCAAAATACAAAGTACTTCTTATCTACTGACTGAGCATACTAAAGCAATAACTTTGCCTACTTACCTGTGTGAGATTGAAAAAAAAAAAAAAAGAACAAATCTGATCTGAAAATAAATTTCTTTCTCTTAGTGCTTTACGACAAATATCTTTTCACCCCTGACAGCGCTTATAATATATTAGAATCTAAATAATGTCCAAATGTGTCAAACCAGTCTTTTAATGGTTATAAACTGTACCAAAGTAAAAGCAACATCTTCTAAACCCTTTACTTAAAAGCTTTAACAATGAAACAAAGCTACTCAAACTCACACCAACTTGACTTAGCATGTGTTGCCAATGAATCCTTCAATTATTGTCACTAGGTGTTCTTTTTTTAAATGTTATGTATGCCAATTTTACAGAATCTAAATGACATTTTGTTCTAAAAAACAAAAAATATAGATGTTGTATAAGCTCGAGATGGTTAGATTTCAAACTGTCCCAACTGGGTACAATATATTCATGAATCCAGACACTTGGGTTAGAGCAATGAAATCAGTGAGAGAATCAAAATACTGCCTCAGGCAACCAATCGACATAATCTTAGGATGCCATTACCTTTCAGCTCTCATCTGCTTCTTCAAGTCTGAAGACACAGCACCAAATTTCTGGGCTCGGAGCTTCAGTCTCTGATATTCAAAAGAAAAAGAAAAGCCATCCATGAGAAATTGGATCACACAGAAATATAAAAATAACTACAATCCACAACACTCAAAACAGTTTTACAATGAGTTACAAGGGAAGGGGGCACAAAATAAACATGTAACAGCTTAACAGTCTTGTCAAATGAGTAGACTTGCTGTCTACAGGGCTGAATTCAAATAAAATTTAAAATGAATTAATGAAAATTATCATGTACAGAAAACCCATAGCATATCAGTAGAAAGTTTTGCTAAAGTAAAAAGCATTTACATCCTCCAGACGAGGCATTTGAAATCAATTATGTTAGTCTGAAATTCCACTTGTTTTGTGAGACTGACACTCGTATGAGTATGACAAACCTTCAAATGCTGGCCAGTATAAAATGAATTGAAAGAACTGTTCATGATACAAAACCTACATTGTGACAAAATACATTATATATCTCTGGACCAAATGATGATGCGTCAAATGCCACATGTAAACATTTTCAGAATAATGAGTTTCAAGACAGTTCTTTTATCAAACAGCTTGGCTCATGATTAATATATCTTTCTTAAATTCTTCCTGATGCAAAGCATGCAGTTTATGGTTGTATCAACAGAGCTGCCAACCTAAAAAAACCTAAAGCTGTAATCTCAAGGGTCAAAACCTGTAATCTGGGATTCAAAACTGTAATCCATATATTTCAACACATAATTTGTGCTTCTTTCAATGCACACGCATCAAAAAATAGACTACAATTTTGAAGCAAACTGCATAATATAGAAAAAAAAACCATAAAGTAAGAATGTAAGAAACTCCTCTGCCTATGCATGGCTTGAAATTTGTTAGTGGATGCAAAATGAAACAAGAATCAAAACCACAATTTTAATACTAATCCAAATTTCTCTTAGGGAACACAGATAATGAATGTAGCTATATATACTTTAGGAAAGAGACGATTGAAATTAAAAACAATTATGGAAAAAAATTCCTGAGATCTTTATTTGTTTGTATTGAAGCACTTGCGAACTTAGTTCACTAGACTAACTAGATTCTAGACTGTTGGAGCAAAGAAGATGAACTGATAATGGTCAAATAAAATTTCCCTACTTCATAAAAAAAAAAAAAAAATTGCAATGAAGAAGGCCTTGCCTTGAAATCAATTTATGTTATATCCAATTTATGTTTGTTTGAGGGAATTTTTAATTTATTAAGTGACTGTTTTCTTTGAATTTTCAAAAATTAAAAATAATGTGTGAGAAATGGAAATTTAGTCAAACTACCTTGCATGACCTATGAACAAATCCTCAGGTGGCTGCAAGACTAAGTCCTCACCATAATAATGAGATACCTAGGCTTTAGATTTAACGTTTTGGCAGGCCCCTTAATTTTTGTTTCTTTCAGTCTGATAAGTGTTACTTGTCTGAATGTCTTCTTGATAATACATTTCTGCTAGAGCAACTAATAGAGTATTATAATTAACTTTAGATCTGTAGATCTATTGCAAGTGTAGGTGTTGATCTAGGTCTGGCTCTAGTGTAGACTTCATAAATCAATAAACGTATGTGCCCAAAGTAGATCTAATTCCAGATTATAGTGTAAAAAATTATGGACATACAGATCTAAATTTACATTGTCAGTGATGTCAATTTCAACAATTCCATAAAATTTAAAGACATGGTTGCCTACTTAGGCTGGTGAGAAATAGATCGAAAGTTCAAGCCCATCGTCTCAGTCAAAAACACAATAAACATATTCCTGCTTTAAAAATCACTTAGCCTATTTGAAGTACATAGCTATCTTTATTGTCGCAAATGATAGCATTAGTTCAACTAACATCATGACAGATAAAGTGGATTTCTGGTTATGATAAATTTCAAGTGCCAAGCGAAGGAGAGAGCCAGGAGAAAAGAAAGAAAGCATTGAATACAATGATTGAAAGTGGGCGATTCTTCAAAACTAAAATATCGAAAATCAAACAAAAATAAATATAATTTTAAACTTATATTACTTGTATTGATATATAGTTGTATCGACCGGAAGAATGTTAAAAAATACAAACCACTTTCACTTCCGGTAAAAAAACGAAACTACAAAGAAGCAAAAGTGAAAGTCCAGTGCAAACAACAGTGAGTCAGTCTAAAATCATCTTATGCCAAGTAAGAAAAAATCGTAATTTTGACTTAAAAAACGTAATGCGTAATTTTGGCTTGAAAGACGTAATTTATTACGTTTTCTCGTAATGGTTGGCAGCTCTGTATCAATGATTTAAAATATTCAAAATGTTGGAACTGGTCTCCACAAATATATCTACATGCTGTTCTTTTCATGAGATACATAATGTAACAACTGACCTCTTCAGCCGTAAGCTTTTCCACCTCGGCCGCTTTGGATTTGATTGTCGTATCTGTGGTAACAACATTGTTGGTCTCTTTCCTACACAGCGAAACAAAGCAAGAACCAAAACAAGAGATGAGAAGAGACTAAAGAGTTTCTTTAATTTGGGTCAAATTTATCATATATGTGTCTTATCACCTCAACTGTATAGTTTTCAAATGTAGAGAAGACTGACAATTCCTCTGGACCAGAATGTTGTTGATATTATATGGTAATGGCTAAATTATCCTTCTGCCCTCTACTGAATTTTACAAAAAAAATCCTTTGTTTTTTTAATTCAATCTCAATTTTATTGTATATCCAAATCCAAATTTGAATGACATTCTATATCTTTGGTAAAACCAAAACCAAATAAAGTAGATTCTGTTCATTAAAGTAACAAAGAAACAAACTTATTTAGTCTGAAACTGAAAGTTGCACAGAATGGATCTGAGAAAACAACTTCATTTCCTTGACTAAAATAATTTAAACAAAGCAAAACACTAATGCCAAACGTAAAATATCAAAAATACTTTATTGGATTCAAGAAAATGCAAAAGGTGTCATTTTGGGTAAAGTAAAAAGTAAAAAAAGAAAAACATTAAATTATTTGCTTTGAAAATGTTTAGACTGAGGGAAAAATGATATCAAGAGACTGACCTCTCTGTGAGTTGATTGGTCGGAGCAACCGGGGCCTGAGGCTTGGCCTGGGCTTGTGTTATGGCTGGCGGAGCAGATTTGACTGGCAACTGCTTCACTGGGGTCGCTGGTTTGGCTGGAGGGGGGACAACTGCGTCATCATTCAACTGCAGGATAAAGAGAAAATCAGAGTCAAACAGCACAATCACAGAACCAGCAAACAAACAAAAGAGGCTTTCAAGTTCCTGAAAAGTTTTATTTTCTTAAGTTCCAAAACAGGAATTGTGAACTTAGTGATAAAATCAAAGGAAAAAGACATTCTCACATAAAACAAGATTTATATATTTATTTATGAAAAAAAATAACACTTTTTTCTGTCTTTAAGAACATAGCATTGCTTTTAGTTTCTAACACTTGAATTGCAACTTTCATTTCATCATAATAAAATAAATACAAGAGGCATCAGCAAAAGTTATGGTCCTTAAAAAGGCATAATTCAATAAAAGCCTAATATAAGTGTCTCAATAATGCAGATCTACTGCATTCAATTCATGCTAGATCATAAAATAAGGATGCTTTTAATTCTTCTGAATTAATTTAAAAAAAAGCATAGGTGGATTTTAATGATAAAATGCCAAAATGAAGACTTTCTCAATTTTTTTTTTTTGAATAGCAAAGAAGTGGTAACTTCAAAGAAGAAAAATTACTCTGGTTGATATCACATTCCCTATAAGAGGTGGGATGGAGTTTTCCTTCCTCTTTGCAAACATACAACACTGAAACTTCTAAAAGTATCTTTCTGAATATAGGCATAGAGTTGTGAATGCTGCTTCCTAATCTGCCATCTTTTTGATAAGCTAATTCTGCATAACATATCAAAACAAAGAGCTTGGGAGATGCACATGGCCATTGATCTACAAGCTTTCTTCTATGCTTTTTCCTGAGGTATATACAACACTTGTACAAATTACCAAATAAAATGCTTCTCTTGCTAACGCCTCTCACCTTATTTATAAAGTGATGCTTAAATTTCCACAGGAAAACAAATAAATAAATAAATGACAAACTAAAAACAAAAAGCTTTTCAAAGAAAACTTACGATGTCATCCTCAAGGACATCATCATCAATGTCATCTTCCCCTTGGTCTACTGGGGACACAGAGAGAAAATAATCGATGAATGGTTTGCTTTGGTTTGATTATCTCTTGCTCTCAGGCCCTCTGTCAGGCCAGGGCGCTGGTGGCAGGACTCGAACCCACAACAGAAGGATACCTGCAAATCTCAGGATTGGTTTGCTATTCACTGGACCTACCACCAATGCCCAATCAGTAAATGACAATATTATATTCGATGAAAAACTTACTTGGGATAAATAGTTACTCTGCTAAATAGATGGTAAATTTGGGTTATTAATGTAACAAAATGGGCATAAAAAAAAAATAATTTAAATAAAATATACATTGCAAATGATGTATTTTATTTCATTTCAGAAAAAAAAAAGCAAATGACATCACAAAAGAAAAACCCCACTCTATAGATTGTTAACATTCTGTGCACAAAGTTTTCCCACAATTCCCATTTTTTATCAACTCATGTACCTTCAGTGCCTAGAGCAGAGCAAAGGCGTTTGATCAATTCTGGTTTGGTTCCTGAACTCGGCAGCCCTCGCTCCTTCAGGGCTTGCTTCAATTCTGGAACCTGTTGACAAGGAAAAAAATCAGAAGATGATGTTTTATAAAGACAGAAAATAAGTTTTAATTGGAACATACAAAAACTTGTAGCAACAGATGGTCTATTGTGAAAAACTGTGCTGTGAGCTACGGGGCTGTACAAGAACATCAAATTTAATAGTCTTGGTTGCAAAATATAGTATCAAATTATACTATATTTTGCAACCAAGACTATTAAATTTGGTGTCCTAATGGTAATGTAAAAGAACTCAAGATCTGACTAGAAACACAAGGATTAGGAGAAGACAGTACTATTTACAGGACATAGTACTGCAAAGCCACAAATATGGGGGCAAATTTTGGCTGTAAAAAACAGACAGATTGTGAAGAGGTCACAGAGTGACCTTCTTATCAACATCATTCATTTTTATCTGAGATGTCAAGAAGAAAAAGATTATCACATCTCATTGACAGAGTCAAAAAGTTATGCTTAATTTAAACTAAAAATATATTTATGTTAATAGAAAGTATATTTATTACATATCAAAAGAATGTGTTTACAGAACTGTAAGTTAAATTAGCAAAAGAATTTTTAAAAAATGTTATGTAAATGTCTTGGCAGATTAATCTTTTATTAAATAAAAGAACTGGTTGAAAGTGTGAAATCAATATTAACAGGATATTGCCTACAACCTGCTAATATGTTGAATTAAAAACATCTTCAGATACCAAGATACCATGCTACTAGTAAATTTATACAAGCACAGAGCAGCAAATAAAAAAAAAAAGCCTGAGATTATGTGTCAAAAATCACTTTATAAAGACATTCAGACAGTCGAGCTACAGTGTTGGGGGACTCAATGTTGAAGCACTCCTTATCTATTGAAGTCCCAAGGGTTAGTAACATTTAAAACTTGATTGGACAAAATGAAGAGTTAAAGAAAGATTTTATTTAGATTTTTGTATAAAACCAATTGATCCTCAACAAGACGATCTCAGGCTTTCAGGCCCTCCGCTACATCAAGGTGCCAATGGAGGGTCCCTGCATATCTAAGGGCAGGTTTGCATTCCACCTTGCCACCAATGTCCTGACACTGTGACAGAAATGAATCCAACCAAAATAAGCCACAGAATACAAATCTTGGTCTGTAGAATATGGCTCATTAACAGAATCAAGCAAAGTCCCTGGGATTGTGGTATGTTTAGGAACCAGGAATGTCCCATTGAAATACATTCTTGCTCTTGGCTAGACCTAGATCTTGCTCAAGAGACAGTACACGCCTACCGAATAGTGAAGCAGTGACACAAAGCAAGCTGCAAGACTTCCAAACATGTGCACAAGGAAATAAAATTGATGGATGCTAAACTCCTCACCAACTTGTCAAATTATTGTGTAACCATTTAATCATGTTAACCTCTCTTATGCGCATGTTGTCACAATACAACCATGTGCGCGGGTATTACGCGCTGACCGATGGTTGTTACAATACAACCACGCGCGCCGGTATGACGCACACGTCGATGGTTGTTTCAAAACAACACAGGCTATCGCTCTATTTAATGGAAAATTTCTCAACTCTGGCGTGTCTAAGAGTCATGCTATCTAATTGGTTAGATCCAATAATAACTACCAATCAAATTGCAGTTTATTTGAAGCACATGGACCCACACAAAGCCAAGTTACAGTGCAAGAAGTGAGGCACTGCGTGCGATCGTGATACTGTCTTGTTTAGTGCCTGGACCTGTGAATTAGGCCTGTTTTTATGGCTTGATTGACAGAAGAGGGAAGGGATGAGAAAGACGTAATGACTGATGATTATTTCAATATTCAATGGAATTTTTTGTGTCGTAATCACTGAAGGAAGAAGCTAGGCCTAGGCTAACTGAATGTTGAAGGCAAAGGGGAGAAGGGGTGATGTGGTTGTATTGAATGATGCCAGTGTGTACAAGACAAAGAGAGGATGGGATGAATCGGAGATAGAGAGAAGTGGGGTTGGGAGTGGTATAATTCAAGATGCTTGATTCGATGATAAAATTTTTAGTGATGCAACTTGATGAAAGAAGTTAGGCCTTAGCTGGCCGAATGTTGAAGACAAAGGAGAGAAGGGATGACGAGGTTGCCTGTGTGTACAAGACAAAGGGAGGATGGGATGAATCGGAGAGAGAGAGGTGGGGTTGGGAGTGGTATAATTCAAGATGCTCAATTCAAGGATAAAATTTTCGGTGATGCAACTTTATGAAATAAGTTAGGCCTAAGCTAACTGAATGTTGAAGGCAAAGGGGAGAAGGGATGACGAGGTTGTATTGAAGGATGCCAGTGTGTACAAGACAAAGGGAGGATAGGATGAATCGGAGAAAGTGAAAGGTGGGGTTGGGAGTGGTATAATTCAAGATGCTTGATTCGATGATAAAATTTTTGGTGACGCAATTTGATGAAAGGAGTTTGTTTTTGATGTCCAGTTTACACCGCGCCTGCTTTTTGTCTTTGCTATCTTATCTCATAAGTTACTTTGGTAAATAGACTGCGTCTAGGCCACACTTGGCGCTGATTTAGCAGGCCTAGCCTGAGAGTACCGTTAGATTTCTAGATGCTAGCTGTATTTATAGTTACTCGACTCGTTATACCAGAAACATCGTCACTGCTGCTGCTCATATATAATACACAGCATTTTTGTAACCTTCTATTTTAGTCAGCTTGAGACACACTCAGTATGAATACCGATATGGTTGAGATAATCGATCTAAGCAATCCCAATGTTCTGAGAGTGATAGTAACTCAAGATGATAGTAGTGCATCTACTGATCTCCTTCGTCATTCTTTTTTTTTCCAATGTTTTCAACACAAAATAACTTTAAAACTTTTACAATTATGAACAATAAAATGCTTGTAGTGTCTGCTTTCAGAAAATATATACTTTGTTACTATGTTAGGTATAATCAAACAATCATAGGAGATAGAGCGTTAACAAACATGCACTGTCAGATTTGTACAGCTGGTTCAGCCAGTTACAACGTTTGCAAACAAAACTGCTAGGCAGCCGCCCACCGGGCGGTCTGGTCTCGGGCCTCAGCCAGCGCATAAGCGGGGTTAAAAGGAACGTAGGCCTACATTTTCTGTGCTTCACTTGTCTTAGATTACAAAAGTCGTCGTTAAAGTGAAGCTGATCAACTCAAACTTAGCTACCACTGTAATAATCCGAAGATATTGAGTGCTCGATATCTAAAGCACTTCACATTACGAATTCAACCAGATTTGACACCCAACACCACTGGGTGCCGGCTCTAATCGGCTAACGTTGTCGAGTGGACTTCACATCTAAAGATTATATGCTCACAGTATAACAAAGAACAGTGCAACTAAAATGAATCTTGCCGAAATATTTGCCAAATGTATGGCATAATAGAGTAAATTTTAAGATAATTAAAGACAAAAATTTGAGTTGAGGCTAAATCTTCCTATTTATTACCTTCATTTTCTTCAGCTCCTCCATGTCAGCCATGTTGATTGTTGCAAGAGAAGCGTTGTTTGGGAGAATGTGTTGTGCCAGTTTTGAAATACTGTAAAAATCTAAATTATATGCAATTTCCACAGTTTTGAAAAAAAATCAAATTTTTAGTATCACAAAAATGTTTTGTTTTTAGTGTTTTTATAATTCAGATTATAAAGAAAAAAAGATATATTTTAATAATATTTTTTTTTCTTTTCATCAATGCACACTTTCTTTAAAGATTACTGCTAGAACTAGATTTGTTTCACTCTTTGGTTTAGTTCTCTTCCTTGTTTTCGTTGCGGGAGATTTGTTGACATCAGCTACTGGATGTCTAAATCAAAATGGAATTATTCCAAACAGATCTTCATTACATCTTGTTGGATGGGGATTATAGTTTGTGGTGCAACAGAACAAATGGAAGATTGGAACCAAACAAAGGTACGTACAGTCGTGGCTTCTATCTAGATGTGTTTTCTCGGCCTGTTAAGCGGAGCAACTAGACATCTATCTGGTGCTAGGATTCTAATCTAGAAGATCACTCTCTTTGACTTTGTAAATTCTAAAGTGTCTAGCAGCAATAACATGGGAGAGTGACCTGCTCAAAAGAACTAAAACCAGCAAAACTATAGTTTACCAGCATTTTGTCCAAATAAACGAAGATATGCAATAAGTTCAGAAAACACATGTACTAGATCTATGTAGGCCTACCAAGGAGTGGTTGATAATCATCAATTTAATAGAATGTGTTATGTTATATTGATTTGCGATGAGTTACACTTGAAACATTGTTTTTCGTATATGAAAAACATCAGCACAGATGTACCTTTAAATGGAATCCTCTGTTGCCTTTACACTGCACCAATATCCTAATATACTCAACACCCTAAAATGATTGAAAATATAGCAAATTCCTGTAGACTTATCTAGTCTAGAGAAAATGAACTAGATCTAGATCACACCAAGAATTGAAAGTTAGGCCAAATTAAAATGTTTGCTGAATAATGTACTGTAGACTTGGCTATATCATCATGATATTAAGCCACTCTATTTAAATTTGGTGGCATCATAGGGCAAATCCACCAACAAGGTTTTCAGAGAGTAGACTACAGAAAAGTTTTTTTTTTTTTTAATCACTCTGAATCGAGATCTCATCATATTTGATGGGTGATAGAGTGGATATGTGTAATTGTTTTTTCGTTTGTTTTTTTTTTTTTTATTCAGCAGATGTCATGCATTCATGTAT
>BLXT01001203.1:472415-485706 GCA_019648995.1 Plakobranchus ocellatus
TCCTCCGACTGATTTACCACCACCTGGCTGATGAGGGCCTGTTCCACGTGTTCCGCGTGCCGAGCACCAGGCTCTTCAACAACAAGGCTACCACAGTCCAGTCTGCCGAGGAGGTCAGAGGTCAGTTGCACCTGCTGGTGCTTGCTCTGTTAGTGGTAGTATTGTTGGTGGCAAGGATGATGATATTGATCATGTGAATTGTGAAGGTAGTAGAAGTGTGGATGGTGCATATTTTAATGTAGTATTGTTGGTGGCAAGGATGATGATATTGATCATGTGAATTGTGAAGGTAGTAGAAGTGTGGATGGTGCATATTTTAATGTTGATGCTTCATGTGGAAGATGATGAGGATGCTGATGATGGCAGCCATGAAGATGCTGATTATCTTATAATGGTGAAAGTAATGGGTGGATCATCTTTATGTTGATACTGATGCTTCATGTGGAAGATGATAAGGATACTGATGATAATGGCAATGATGATGTTGATAATAAGGTTATAGTGAATACTCATTTAAAAATGGTGTTCCTTCAATTTTGTATGAAAGTCAGACTGAGCTCTGCATTGAGCCAATTTTGATGATTCAACAACAAACTTTTCCGTGGCAATAAAGCGTTCCCTTTTCTATTGACTTAAAAAGTATGAACACAATATATTTAGATAAAAAATCTATTTGAATTTGTGCTAACCCTTTTGACACAAAATGCATATTTCCACTGCCCTCCCAGAGAGCCTGCGTCTCATGGCTGATACATTCCGATCTGCGCAGGAGATCATGTCCATCCAGCTGGAAGTTGTGGAGAAACCCAAACTGGATAGGTGACCTCTGAACTTCCTGTTGTTTGTATATCCATCTTTTTGAGTGTCATATTCTCTGATATATATTTGGTTGGTCTATTACACCGCGTGCGATATATCTGATGTGCTAAGAATATACTGGGTGCAACAGAAAGGGGCATTAGGGAGGAATGAAGCTGCCAGCAAAAGAAGAAAGCAAGAGTTTGCGAGAAAAGAATGAAGTTTTAAATTACGCATAAATCTCACTTTAAGTCAATAAAGACATGAGAGTTTTATGAAATAAAAAAATCCCCCACTTACCCCGATCCCAAACTCCGTACACAGCTACATCACATTGTGCCCAATATTTTTTCATCATTACAGTAATAGATTTACCATCCAGCCAGTTCTTATCCAAGTATTATGAGACTTTTGACAAAACAGAAACAAACAAAGAACAAGGAACAGAGACTACTCGCCATCAAATCTAAAACACAATGTTTAGTCTCCAGCACTTTTCTCATAAACCTTTTAGGATACAAATTTCCACATTAATCTGCCTCACAGTGACCTCTTCTCTCATGAGTTCCAGCCTGCTACTGGCATGCTGGCCTGTTGAGGGCCTGAAAGCCTGAGATCACCTTAATGAGGACTGGCTATACATGAAAACAAAACAATAAAAAAACTAAGTCAACCAAATCATTGTTAATTCACTCCCCTCTCCCCTCAGACGGAAGGCCCTACCCCACCCTGAAGTGATGGACATCCACCAGCAGCTCCAGGAAAACTCACTGGCCTGTATCCAGCTGCCCAGGGATGTTTCCACAGAGGTTGTCTCTGCTGACCATCTCCCTCCTGGTCCAACTGGTCACCCACTGCCCGCAACATCTGACAGAATGTCTGCTCCTTCTGGACGACCCAAGTCACCTCTGGATTTCTTTAGCTCTCTGCCCAAGCCAAACCTGACATCAGCATTCACCAGAGTGAGTGGAGGCAGCGGTGGAGGTGAAGCTGGAAAGCCCTCCACTAACTCGTCCTCAAGGTTTCTCTTTCCAAAACCCAACATCAAAGTGAACTTCCAGAACATGGGTGTTGTGCGGCGCTTTAGAGATGGCACGCTGGCTTCCAGGTTCAGTGTTTCCAGTGGAGTCCGAGCTTCAAAGGGTGCTGGTGGAGTGTGGGGTGCTCACATCGATGACCTAGGTGATGAAACAGATCAGCCTACTGGGATTGATGTTCCTGATGGCAGCGCCTCGTCTCTGTCCATCAGGTCCAGCAGGGAGTGTCCTGAAGTGGAAGGTGAGCCTCATGCAGAAGTTGTGATGGATGGTTGCGGTATCTTGGCCTCCAGTCCCAAGCAAGTGCTGCTCTCCTCCATACAGCTGAAGGCTGAAGGGAAACACAGGTCATCCCTGTCAGAGTCTCCAGTACCTCCATCCCCACCTGTTGTTGCTGCTGCTGGTTCCGAGTGTGATGTACCTTTAGCCACGGCTGATACACCTGATGCAGCAAGTGCCCTCACAGTCCCTGGTGTTTCTTCATCTCATGCAGAACCTGTGTGTGTAGACAGTGAAGGTATCAAACACGGCGAGCCACAGACCAGTGCCGGTGAAACAACAGCATCCAAAGATCTCCTGCAAAATGGCGATGATTCTTCAACAAATCCAGGTCAACATGAAGAACTTGACAAGGGGAAAACAGCTGATAGCCAGGAGAAGGTAAGCCATGAGGACACAGTCGTGATTGAGACAGAGGATGTGCGGGAGATCTTGAGTCGGTTTCACCAGCTCCACCATCCCCTGATGAAAACCTCGCACAGCGACACAAGCCTGGACGCCCTTGGGATGACCTCTGGGGCCAGAACAGGAGGGATAGCAGCAGAGGGAGCCAACGTGTCAGACTCGGGCCTCATGTCCAGACTCAAACTAAAGATGACCAATCTGTCCCGGCCACTGGCCACAGGTGGGTCTGGCCTCACATCTTACATCACATCCTCTGGCTCAGGTAGCGCCAGCAGACAGGAGGAAGGGTCAGTAACTCCGGTCCATACAAAGACGCATATCCGCAAGTCTCAGCGGGCCATGGATGTGTTTGAACAGATGCTCAAGGAAAAACTGCCCAGCATGGAGTGCAAGTCTCGTTACATCTTCATATAACATTAATGCCCTCTCTCGCTCTCTCTCTCTCTCTCTCTCTCTCTCTCTCTCTCTCTCTCTCTCACACTCTCTCTCTCTCTGTAACATCATTCTGAAAAATATAACTTTGTATTAAAAGTATTGTTCTGTTGCATAAACTTCTTATTGCAAGACAGGATTCGAGACAGCTAACTCAGACTTCTATAGCAAAAAACTGGATAGCCCAAACCATGGCAAATCAAGACATCTGTGTAGAGTACAATGATATATCAATGATTGTATTGGTCAGTCAGCAGGTCTGAGTTTATTTACACCTTGTATTATTTGATAACATTTCACCTCATAAGAAACGCAAAAAAATCTGTAGTTTGGAGTTAGCCACACAGAGTCCTCCATGCGGATAACATGAAGACAGTTTGGACAGGAGTCAATGGAACAAAGGAATGCATAACACAAAATGTTTTTATACTTTTATTGTATTGTGGGTTAACATGTTTTAAATATTTTAAAGATGTTCGATAGCTCTTTACTAATTTAGAAAGTCATCAGAAGATCTATGGCTGCCTGTGCCATGTGATAAAGAATATGAAGAGTGACAATTTTCAGGTGGTCTACTTAACTTTGCAATTGTTGTGGTTTTTTTGTGTTTTTTATTTTATTTCTTGAGCCTGATATTGAATTGCCAGTTTTTTTTTCACATTTGCTGATCAGGATCATATCGAGTTTTTTTCACACTGGTCCTTTTCAGCAATATGTTGTAAATTTGTTTTTTTTTCCCTTCCTATCTATAATATTGTAGGTATTTTCGAAGGGTTTTTTTTATGTGCTCCTTCTATATATGGACTCAGAGGGGGCTGAAAGCCTGAGATCAACATTGTTGTGGCCAGGGTATACACTAAAACCAAATTTATAGATATATATATATTTATATATTTATATATTCAGTCAATGAGATACTCTGCAAGTGAATGTATGAAGTGTGATATCGTTTTTTTGCCAAGTTTTATCTGGCTCATAATGTTTGATAATAGTTAGGAGGATTCCAACATTTTCAACACACAATTGGATTTTTGTGTGTGTGGGATTGTGTTTTTAAACTGCTTAAACTGAAATATTGAAATTACTTTTTAATTTGAGTGACTCTAGCGTGTCTGCCAAACCGATATTGAAACAACTGAGCAGTTGAGGTTGAGGGGTCCACTGGATTTCAGGTTTTTTTGTTTTTTTGTAGCAATTTAAAAAATTATATATATGCAAGGTCAATACAATATTTAATGCAAGAGCTGCAATCCCCTAACCACTACATTGCTCACTTGTTCGTAGTTGACTTTTACTGCCATTTAGCAGGTGGTATGGACTACTATCATTTTTTGATTCAATAGTCTAATGCCATTATTCCATACCATCCTCATTTACAAATATACCTATGTTAAAATACTCTGAAACTATTTTCTCTTGCATGGTTTTCTTTTTCACCCCAATAGACAACATTCTCAGTTAAGGTTATTCACGGTTGTGTGTAATTTTCAGGCCTGTGGATTTCAATGTAACAAACTGCATGTTTTTGTTTGACGCAGCGAAAATCCATAGCAGAAATCATTAGCGCACTATTGCTGAATGATTGCAATTCAAAATGCTTCACATGAAAGCCATTTCAGAAAAGCATAGACTGCTACAAAACTTTAAATTTTATAGACTTATTTCAGGATAAAAATTATCATAGTCCGTGATACACACCCTGTATTATTTGGGATTGTTATATTAATTTCTTCAAATCATTGTTGTGACAGTGTCTAATAGCTTGTGCTTTTTTTACATTAGATCTTTTTTGGCCTGAGATCTCTTAGTTGTGAGAGTAGTATTGAATTGTACTGGGTATTACATTTCTTTTGTGAAGAAAATTGATCAAATTTTTTTTTTGTAATGTTCCACAATTTATTTTCGTTTCATGATTGTGAGAGAGAGTTAGATTTGCAAACACTTTTGTGTTGCTTTGCTTCAGATTTTTGCAAGTTTTGATTAGAATCTTCTTTCTGATGGAGATACCATCACAATTCTTTTACTGTATTAATCTCAAATAGAGCTGCATAATGGTTTGTGTGGACTTGGCCTGTACATTGTGCTCTGACATGGTTTTTCTCACCTATCTATCGTTGTCACTGTAGTTTCTACAAATTATACTAATCAGCTGCCATTAATTAACATATAAATCACACAGTTTTTGTCAATGTGTTTTAGCAATATTGTATTTTCCCTTAGCTCTTTATTAAATGTAAAACTCCAAGAAAATTTATAAGAGAATATTTTGAACTTGATGTAAAGAGATTGACTGCATGTGCATCATTTTCATACCAATGTCGCTTATGTAATATATCTACTTAGGCTTTTTATTTCTGCTGACAAAAATGGATTGTATCTACTTTACCTACACTTAATGTTTGTATTGCTGCTAGCAAAAAGCATTGTACCTACTTAAGCTAATCTTATCGTTTGTATTGCTGCTAGCAAAAAGCATTGTACCTACATAAGCTATATTTAGTGTCTGTATTTCTGCTAGCAAAAAGCATTGTACCTACATAAGCTATATTTAGTGTTTGTATTGCTGCTAGCAAAAAGCATTGTACCTACTAAAGCTATATTTAGTGTTTGTATTTCTGCTAGCAAAAAGCATTGTACCTACTTAAACTATACTTTGTGTTTGTATTGCTGCTAGCAAAAAACATTCTACCTTCTTAGTGTATACCTAGTGTATATATTGCTGTTAATAAAATAGCATTGTATCTACTGAAGCTCTACTTATTGACGATATTGCTGGTAGCAAAAAACAAAAAACTTAAGCTACACTTTGTGTTCATATTGCTGCTGCTAGCAAAATACATTTTACTTAAGGAGGGGGGAGGGGGGTGCGATATGAGAGTGATATTATTATAGATAGGTATTTTTTACGTTTACCAATAAGATCACAGTGGCCAATTTATAGAGGTAAACATTGAAAACAAATTTTGCAGACGCCTGATGGTTTAGATGGTAATGGCAGCCATCTTGAATTTCAATTAGCTAACTAAGTGATATTCACAGTCTTCTTCCTCCTACAGTTAAATTTCAAATAATTTGAAATTTTACTGACATATTCTGCAGTACATAATCTAGAAAATAATATTAGAGAGGATTTTTTTTTTTTTTTACATTTTTTTAAATATCCAGCTCGTGCAGAAAATACCTCTGAGTGACAATTTTGAGGGGAAAAAAATCAAATTTTGGAAAAAAAAAAAGAGCCAACGTGACACGGTTAAAAGTCTCTATTGTAATACATATAATGTCAATGGCAATGACTATGCCAAGTTTCAAGAAATTATGTGTGTAATTTACAGATACATTTTAACGGGATAAAAAAACATGTAGGGAGAAAAATGCATTCTATATAAATGTATGAATATTTCCACAAATTGTAGGTAATATCTCAAAACATGAAATTTTCTTGTGTTTTTACCGACAAATGATCGAAAGTGTGTATAGTAACCAATGCCTTTCCAGTAATCACAAAATTTGATATCAATACAAAAAAAAAAAAAAAAAATGTGATTTTTGGTTGTTTTTTTTTTCAGGGAATCCATCTTTTTTCTTTCTAAAGAACAAAAATTATGAACAAATCATGAAATTGTTACTTCTAAAGAGTTTAGCATAGAAGTGAGATTGCTCCTTCCCCTCTTCTTGCTAATCCTATAGATGCTTTTATTGGTTAAAACCCACTTATTTGCTGAGTTTTTTGACTGACTCAAATCAAGTTGCTTTTTTTTTTCTTTCTTTTACTCCTCCAGGGTGATTTGCAATTTGCATCAACAGCTTATGAGCTTTTGTGATATTTTTTAGTCACTTTTTTGTTTTACTTTTCAACTAGTAATTTCTGTATGGTTTTCAGCTGCATTCTGCAATGATGTTTGTACTCACCAAGAAACCCTTATAAAAATGTTCTAGGTTAAAATAATGCTTGCATAAATGCCAAACTCTAAAGCACTTTGTACATATTCCAGATATTTGTATGTAAATATAAAATACAAATATTGATATGTGACATGCATATATGTATGTAGCCAGATGGTCAGTATTGGCCTTTAGCAATTGTGATTTCTTTTCAACAATCTATTGTTCTTTGTCATTGTTTTGAAAAAGAAAAAAAATGAAAGTTTCAGCAAAAGTATTAATTTTTTTTTTCCTGCCTTCAAAACTTTTTTATCAAGGCATTGATTTTAATTTGAATATAACAAAAAAAAAATTTAGTTCATGTTTGGATCTGGAAGTACATGTGATTTTCTAATTATTTTTTTTAACCTTAAAAATTTTTTATCGATGCATTGGTTTTTATTTCAATATACATAAAAAGAACAAATTTAATTCATGTTTAGATCTGGGAGTGCATGTGATTTTCTAAACCTAGGTTTGTAAAGAACCATAATAAGATTTGACTTGAGGTTGAAGTTTAGCAAAGACCAGTAACTCTTGTGATTCCCTCTGAACCACATTCTTTCCTTGAGTTTGGGTATATTTTTTTTATGCTTGCAGGCGTAGTGTTTACATCAGTGGGACATATTGTGCCATGTTGAATAGTTTTATTACAATGCTGTGTATGGATTGTGCTGGGCCAGGATGGATATTTTTTTTGTTTAAATGTTGCCAATGTATATATGGAACATGCTGTGCCATGGTTTTCACCTGCTACAAGGTTTGGTTTGTTGTGACATCACAGCCAGTACTCTCACCCTTCAGTTCAAGGACAATGATTGTATAAAGGGAGGCAATGCTCCAATTCTGTTGTCATTATATGTATTCGTAAGTTATGTTAAAATTCGATTTGCATATTATTTCAGAGTTATATTTAGAAAAAATGGTTATTGCAAAATCTTTATTTTGGTGACAAAATGTGCATAATGAGTCTACAGAAGGAAAGGGAATCAAGTAATACTTACAAAATCTAGAAATGTCTGTATTGATAGTTTCCTGCTGTTGAGAACATACATGAAGATTATAAAGAAGATTGAGAGAGAAGACTCAAGTCAAACAGGCTTCACAGTGATAGGCATTATATAAACCTTGATGCAAGAGAGCTATATTGATTTGACTGCAAACTTCCAGTAAAGCTCGTCCCTCAGGTAAATCAGGCACAAGACAATATGGATTCCCTTCTCTTACATGGGAGCCTTTTTAAAAACTTTCAAAACAGATGGTAAAAGTCCACTCCGCAATTGGGAAAGAAGATGCAAGGTTTATTATTTATCCATACAATTGTAAGTTATGGGCCCATTCATCTGGCATGTAATTCAATGCGTGGAAAATGGGACTCATGCCTGAGTTACCCAGGTTTCCTCTCACATTGTCAGAGAGACTGGTATCAGTGATGGGGCAGTGGTTAGCTAACCTTCCCTGATACCTGAAGGATCTCTCCGTGGTCTCCCATCATCCCCCTATACCTGAGGGAACAGCTACTTGTGGGCAGGTGATGGGAAACTGGGGACGTTGATGGCATGATTGTCAGCAAACCTATTCTTCTGAGGTCTGGTGGGATCTGTGTAGCATGAGTTTGAGCCTGCGACTAACACCCCGGCCTGATGGGGGGACAGAAAGCCTGAGATCACCTAGTTGTGGGTGGACTGTATGCAAAAAACCCAGAACATGCAATAGAACTCAAACACAAACCAACAATCAGTAACAAGAGTCAGGAGAACAAATAATTTTCCTTAAGAATTCGATCTCTTTGCCAAACGGCATAGAACAAAGCATCAGAACGAAGTTTACGAGATTCATTTGATTGTGATGATTTTTTGTCATGTCTGTATGTGGTCTGTTTCTTTAGCTTTTCTTTTCTTTTTGATCTCAGATTTAATATTGTTTGTGCACCACGTGTATAAGTGTGTCTGTGGGTGTGTGGGTGCTTTTTTTCTCTTATTTGTGTATATAATTTTTACCTATTTGTCACCAGTCATCTTCAAAACAAACCTAAGGTTGATCACACAATACTAATACAATATTTTTGTGATCAAGTGCCATGCCAACAGTGTTCTGTGTTTTGTAGTATCACACACCTCAACTTTTGTTATCATAAATCATGCTTTCCTCGTTTGTTATCATAAATCATGCTTTCCTTGTCTTAGCAAAGAAACTCCAATACAAAACTCTTAATCTGATAGTCGCATTCTTGTCTGAGTCTTGCGTGTACAGAGAGAGGCTCACAAATGTATGTTGTTTGGAAGTTCCCCCTACTACACTTTCAATAAAGATATATAAAGTCAACCTCGCGAGATCGTCGAAATTGGGTGACTTTAACTATAAGCAAGAGTTGACTTTATCCAGAACAAAGAAATAGAAGAAAAAACAAAAGGGGCTGTCCTGAGGAGTTGACTTTAAACAAGAGTTTATCCAGACTCCACTGATTTTCCATGTCTTGCAGCCACTCCTTGTGAGTTGGGTGAGGTATAGAGCATATTGTAGAATAAAAAGACTTTTAAGCTGTTTTTTTCCTTCTTTGGCATCCCCATGTAATAAATTTTCAAAAATTCTATATCTTGTCTTAGAATTATATTAGCTCATCCTGTCCTAGTTTTGGCTAAGGCATTGTACCTTCTTAAGCTATATTAAGTGTCTGTATTTCTGCTAGCAAAAAAGCATTGTACCTACTTAAGCTATATTTAGTGTTTGTATTCCTGCAAGCAAAAAGCAGTGTACCTACTTAAGCTATATTTAGTGTTTGTATACCTGCAAGCAAAAAAGCATCATACCTACTTAAGCTATATTTAGTGTTTGTATTCCTGCAAGCAAAAAAGCATCATACCTACTTAAGCTATATTTAGTGTTTGTATTCCTGCAAGCAAAAAGCAGTGTACCTACTTAAGCTATATTTAGTGTTTGTATTCCTGCAAGCAAAAAGCAGTGTACCTACTTACTTGCAAACCTTATAGTAAATTGCCTCAATCTCTTTTAATTTTTTTTGACAGTTTAAAATGTTGAAATTGTGATTTGAGCTTCTTTCAGACTGTTCTCAAGATATATAAAATAAGACCCTTGAGAAAACTAACATTTTTCAATTCCCTTGATTGTTCTCTCCTGCAGCAGGTGTGGGCAAAGCAGCGATCCATGGCTGAATTTTACCCTAATTTTTAAACACAATTTACAATTCTTGGTTTATTGACTCGAAAAAGCAATTTAAGTCTGGAACAACAAAAAAAAAAAAAATACTGCCATCATTAAATAATTTTATATCTAGTCTTAAATGATATCTTATCACTAAATTGTTGCATCACTTTGTGAAAAAGATTGTACAAGATACAATCCAGAACATATTTTTAAAGATGCTCTTGAAAATCTGTATGAAATCAAGAATTAGATAGATTTTGCAATACTGTATTTTGCATTGTAGTGTTCTCCCATCTTCACAATTTGAGCATAATAATTAGTCATTATTATATGAAATCATTAATGTGTTCGTGCTGTTGTTCTTCTTCTTCTATCATCTTCTTATTACATTTATCATCATTATCTCTTTCATCATTGAATTCCAGCAGCGAAATGTCTGAAACTTTTTGTGCTAGGCCCTAGGAAAGTCAAAATTTATGAGTTTCTATTTGAACGCAATTTTCCTTTAAAATTTCATAATTTCAGTTGTAATAAAGCTATCAACAAAAATTTAAACTTTAAATGCTTATCAATAGATATGGAGTACTGAGCAATGAAAGACTCAACATGCATATCTGATAAGTTGTGAAGCATTTTCTTGTGTTGTCACACAAGTACGTGATTCTGTATTTTCTAATAGAACAAATGCTTGTTATTTTTTCTGACATCTATTTTGTTTTTTAATGTCACAATATAGATATGAAGAGTGTTCATGACTGTGGAAGAATTTTGTTTTTTAATGCCCACATACTTTTTGTGGTTTTGTTTGATTTTAAATCTCTTTTCACATTGTTTCAAATACAGGTCATGATTTTCACACCAATTTGTTCATTAAACTTTTAATACCTTTTTTAATTAAGAAAAAAAAAACTAATTGATTTGTTTAAACTTTATTTTGTAATTTGAAATGTCTGTCAGTATTTTATATTTAATGCAGCCTTACACAAAACCAAATACTGATGAGGTATTTTATTTTTGAACCAAATTTATTTGGTCTAGTGTTTTATATTCAACCCATTGTGATTTCAGCTGCGTTGAAAAACATTTATAAGAAAATTATTAATCATCTTCTTAATTGCCCGGTTGTGAAAAAGATTTTTAGTTGCTCATTTTTGGGCGTTTTATTCTCATTGTCAATATTTTTACAAGTTTGAAGCTTGTATTGTTTTATGTATAGGTTCAATTTTGTTGTTTTTTTTTTTACTATCAATGTGAACTCAGCATATGATTCAATGATAAAATGAATTTGATACTTTGTAATACAAAATGCACGTTGGTTTTTTTTTTATCATTCTCAATGTGAAATCTACTGAAATTTAACTTTCATTTTTGCCATGTGCAAGAAAACTATGGTACACGTACCTTCTTAATATAATTCTGCTTTGTAAAATTGTGTGCCGTGTCGATGTGAAATATTATAGTATTTGTTTTATGCTCTCTCCTTGTGAGAGCAGAGCATGGTGTTCTTCTCTTCAATTGGATGTGCAATCTGCCTGGCTAAAAAATATTCTGAATGGGATGGGCAATGTACTGAAAACTGCCTGCCAACAGTGTGGGTGTGTTGGCAATCTGCCTGGCTAAAAAATATTCTGAATGGGATGGGCAATGTACTGAAAACTGCCTGCCAACAGTGTGGGTGTATTTTGTGGCTTAAAAACTGAACTGGAGAAAGAGTTTATGTGCACAAAAGTCTTCATAATTTGATCTCATGAGAAATGACTAATTCAAATACTTGCAACCTGTTAAGAGTGATTGGTAAATCGATGAATTGATGCCAGCATTACTTTAATGCTTGGATTATTTTGTATAAAACTATAGGGGTCTTTCTGGGTTTTTGGGTCTTCATGGGTTTTTCTGCTATGTACCTGCATAGAGTGAACATATTTCTCAGCTAGGATACACGTACAAGAGCATGAAGTATTTATGGACAGAAAACTTACATCATCTACTCTGTTTTCAAAATCTTAATTTCCAAACTTGATTCATTAGGACCAAGTGGTTTTGAGACACATGTACTTGTAAATGTTCAGTGTAGTCTGGTGTTGATTGTCAACACTCGCAAACCAAACCTGAACTAAAGTGGTTTGACTCAGCTGACTTGAAGCATCTTAATCATTATAATAAGATTTTTTTTTTAAATACCTCTACACCAGAAACTTAAAGTTTAGTTCAGAGAATCAATTGTCCAGTCTACTTTAGAATATAAAAATCTTCTTAAAAGTCTACTCTGTATAAAGGGAATGAAATGTGCCCTATCTGCACTAAATCTAATATAACAAAAAGTATTGAGAGCCTTCCCCATACCAATGTGTAACATTATCTACTTACTAATTAAAAATTTTATGCAGGGTACCAAGTGCTTTGATTAAAGTTTAAAAAATTAAAAATCTACTTGACAATAATAAATGTTATAAAGGCTGTCAAGTATTCTCTTCAAATACAGGATCTAAAAATCTCTTAAAATGCATGCAGTGATTAACAGAACAAGCTAATAATTTAAAAAATGAATTTGATTGTTTTAAATGTCATAGCATTCTCTACATTATGGGTTGTTTTTTTTCCATGCACTATTTATAAGAGGAAATCACACCTTCAGAAACAGGAAGACAAAAGAATCTTAAATGTCCTGGAGCAAAACGTCAGATGCTTATACACTCTTTGCGAAAATTCTAGTATTCATGGTGGAAATTTTTTTTCTTTTGACATCAAGTCATAATGAAAATCTGTTATATTTATATATAGCATATGCAGACATAGCTGCATTTTTTTTACCCAAATGGTCAATTGCATTTTTAAAGTAGCATAGGTCATGAAGTGTTCTCAGAATTATTTGTCACTATCACAATGTTGGTTCATATTGTCACAGTTGGGAATGTATGCTGGTTCATTTGTTTTTTAGCTAATTGAAAGAAATGTAGAAAAGTGTAATGCTTTGTAAGAAGTAAAATGCTTTGCTTGTGCTTGTCCAGTACTCACCATTGGCTTGTTTGCTCCAGTACTTTTGTAGCGTGCTAATTCATTGATCCAGGGTTTTTACTAATAATAGAGGTATTAAGGAATAGTTCTAGATCAACCAATCATATTGCACTATTTTTTTGGTTTTCTTATTTCTCTAATCGACATGTGTGTGTCATGATTCAATTAAAAGTGTTTCTTCAAATAAACATGACTTTCTTTTTTCCATTTCTGACAGTTACTATTACATGTTGCAAATA
>BLXT01001203.1:490871-506036 GCA_019648995.1 Plakobranchus ocellatus
TTCAAACGATGGCAAAACAAACAGAGAAATATCAGTAAGAACTGCTCAGGCAAAGATCAACTTTCAAAAGATGAAAACAATCCTGACAAATAAACACATCTCCGTCGAAACGAGAAAAAGAGCCCTCCAGTGCTACATAGAACCTGTTCTAATGTATGGATGCGAAGCATGGACAATCTCAAAGCAAATTCAAAATAAGCTAGAAGCAACAGAAATGTGGTTCCTTAGAAGAATGTCCGGATACCTTGGACCGCAAAGAAAACAAATGAGAGAGTTCTGAATGAAGCTAATAAAAGAAGATCACTGGTCAGAACTATAAGGAAACATCAAGCTACCTTTTTGGGCCACGTGATGAGAAGAGGAAAACTGGAACATTTGGTAACAACAGTTTGAAGAAAAAAGAAGCAGAGGAAGACAAAGGGAGAAGATAATGGATGGACTGGCCACATGGCTTGGACCAGGAAAAGTGTCAGATATACTGGCCGCCATCAAAGATAGGGATTTGTGGAGGGACATGATCGTCAACGCTTGCAAGCAAGGCACTTGATGATGATGAATGACATGTTAATAGAATGTATTCATTGCAAGTTGTATGAGACCAGACGGAGTAGCAATAAAATAAATAACATCATGAAAACTCATTTTATTTATTGGATTTATGCTAGAAGGATAAAATTCCTAATTAATCCTCTACCATATGATATACATGTATCACTTCACTGAACACTTACACCTTCGGAATTCATTGTATTGGGCAGACTTCTCTTCAGTGTGCTCTCCCGAAAGTGTGTAATTTCCTCTGCAAGATGATTGCAGAATTCTGGAGTAAACAGAGGGAAGCTGTAGACTTGCTCGCCTGGAAGTAAATAATACAAGTATCCAATGATATCACTACTCTGTACAAACATAGGCACTATACCTATAGAATTATTTGGTTTAAGCATTGTCAGCTCTATGATATGCTAACACTCGCTGTATCTGACTCATTTTCATGGAAACCTCATATTATTTGCTGTATCTTATTTATGTATATATGTTTATGATTATATTTTTTTTCTTTCATTTTTAGGAAGTGACTGTTACCGTGGTCAAAGCCCCCATTGTTTGTTAAAGTTTGTAGCAACGTCTCAGGACTTTGCAGATTTCTGTCTTGGGAGATATCCAGAAACCTCGCGTCCAGGAACTTTCTCTGTAGTTGCTTCAGCTCGGGGTGGACATAACTGTAGCTTTCTTGATTGCGCAGATAATTTGACAAAAACGTTGTATGATAATTCTTGCGCCGCTCTTGCTCAGCTTTGACCTATTAAGGGAAGTAAGAATGCAGTACATAGTGTCCTGTTTGAAAAGTAGAAAAGACAACAAAAAAAAAAGGGGGGGAAGATAATCTCAAAACAGTCAAAAAGTTAAAAAATATATTTTATTGTAGAACATTTCCCTCTGAAAACCACACAGTTTCCTTTTCAAACTGGGCTGTTTTAGGCTTCCCATCTCAATCTGCTCCTTGTTACTTGCTTTTTTGGGGGATTAAAAAGAAAAGATGTGTAGCAATCTCACAAAATGATTTGGCTGGCAGGTCTGCATCACTGAGATGGAATCAAAATATTAAAGTAAAGGTAAAATTTTCCAATGCTTTATATATATGCAAAGTCTATGACATGTTCATAGAAAGTTCACAGAGAGCAGAATAGTTTTCAGTTAAAGTTAATCATGCGAAACCGCAACTCACTTATACACAAATGTTCCTATAAGCTAATGAGCTCTTAAAATACAGTAGTGTAAAGATAAATATGGGCAGCACAGCCCACAGACCTCTAGAAGGACATCGGCATATTGCTTATCGGTTGAGCAACCTCGAAATCGCAAACCCTGTAGGTGTAGAAAAGGTAAAACAAAATGATTACTTGAAAATAAAAAACGTCAAAATACAAGTGTGCAGTTTGAGTTTTTTGTATATAGCCAGTCCACAACAAGGTGATCTCAGGCTTTCAGGCCCTCCGTCAGGCCAGGACGCCGGTAGCGGGGCTCGAACCCGCGACAGAAGGGTCCCTGCAGATCTCAGGGCGGACTCGCAAGCTACTGTGCTACCGACGCCCCCCTACAAGTGTGCAAAAATAAACAATATCATGAAATAGTAAAGAATTGCAAGTTGGAAAAAAAGCAGAATACAATCTGACAATGCTGAAATATGCAAAAAACATGACCCAAATTTACATCATATATGTAAACATCTGCACAAGCTTTCTGGGAGACAAACAACTGCAATAACATTTATAATCTTTGTAAACTTTTGAAACATCCTTCAGTAAGCATTATATGTATGTCATGGTCTATTTTGATGAGCATGATATATTAAAATATATACACATGAACATAATGTTAAGAAGTTTACTGGTTTGAATATTCAATTGTTTAGCTATCTTGCATTTTTATAGTCAACTGCAAATGAACGGCAGCCTCATCAAAGAAGTGAAATTAAATGATAACCTCAAAGAGTAAAAAAATGTCAGTCGTCTATTTTGAATGTTACACTCAAGGGAGTCATAAATCGCTGGCTGTTAATGGACATAGAACTAACTTACCAATCTTACATTTATTAAACTTCACCAAACCATACATATTTTTGGTAGTAGACAAAATTCCCTAGTTTGTTCCTTCAGCCCTGAACAATGGCAGTGGATAGCAGAAAGCTATGTTACTTTTTCCTCCCCTTTTCCCAATATACACATCCCTAAACATTAAGGCCCAATTCCTCTCTACAATCTAATTTATATATACTTGTTAAGATTTATCATTCCCCCCTTCAATTTTCTCTTTCTGTTTTTAATTTTCACATAGATGCTTCGGCTGAAATTAGTCTTGCCTAAAATTTCACACAAATTTGATTGAAAATTCTTAAATCTCATGTATAGTTGCACTTATGCAAAAGTATAAAACTTTTTTTTAATCTTTTAAAAATTTCGATGCCTTCCACTTATTCATGTCCACACTGACATTAGTTGTAAAGTAAAAAACTAACAATACATATATTTTTTTTTATTTCCAATTCTTAGTTATGTTAGTCTAAAACTGGTGATAAACATCAAACTATACCTGTCTGAACTCTCTCTCAAACTGGGCTTCATTCTCGAATGTCACATGGAGACCATACTTTTTTATAAAGATCTGCCTAGTGAAGAAGCAGGAACATACATACTCTGCCCTCAGCGCTGCTTGCGTTTGGCACATTTCTTAAAACATAGGAAAATGGGATTTTTGACAAGGTTCAAGACAATATACATGGGCAGAAAAGAGGCTTCCCTTGCAAACCTTAAAAAAAGTAAAGAAAGGGAGGGATGATCTCTGTGCTATTGATGATTTTGAAAAGTGCAGTTATTCTATCTCCACAAAAATTTCTATGGAGATAGACATATCTCGACAGAGATATTTGTGGAGATAGACTTTTCATCTCTCTCCACGGAACATTTCATGGAGATAGTCACTTAAGTCTATCACCATGAGAGAAAAACTTGATTGAGCATAGAATAGTCAAAATGTTTCAAATAACTCTTTGTAGTCTAGCCGAGAAAAAGAATACTTGATGGTTAAAGAAGTCTAAAAGAATTTGCTTAAATATTAATGCATGGGGTCAATTTTCAATGGAAAAAATAATTTATAGCCTAATTTATCCCCTTTTAATTTTTAACAAAAGTTACGATCATACAAAGGCCTTGAAAGGGATTCGCCAAATTCCCTTGCTTCCTTTTGTAGAGGAAAAGCGTTGAGACGAAATTCCTTGTTGTCAGCCTTTTGCAATATATTTATTTTTATCTAAATCATACCTAGTTTTTAGATAAAGGATTTTAGAGTCTAGCGAGTCTCCGATGTGTTTTGTCCAGCAGATATCATTTTCTTCCAATAGTGCTACCACTAGCTGCTTAATCTACACAAGTACAAAACCATTCCAACTGAACTGATTCTTTCCAAGTTTCGCTGGTGATTTCTACTTTCATTTTCGCTTTCCGCAAAGTCACAGTCTTTCGCTTTGGCTTCATGTTTTTCATGCGCACTTTCGTACATCCGGGCGTTAGGACGAAAAAACATGGATGCCGTCGTCTTCTTCCTGAATCGGGATATTTAGGCCTGCCGAGCTACAGATTCAGCAGTGGGTGATTTTTAAACAATTGTTTCATTTTGTGATTTCAAGTCATGAATGAAAACTGATTATGAAATAGATTTTTAGCTTCAAGTAATAAACATTTTTTTTGGAACTCTAGTCTTGCCCGTTTTGGCCTTTTTGCACATCATCTTAACCACACCTGTCAGAACCGTCCTACCGTCGAAATGTTAGAGAAATAAAGGGGTACCAAAAAGTGTAGGCCCTATTGTGTTTGAGCCATTATTAAATTATTATGTTCATAGATCTACATATCTACCGTCTGCAATGGAGAAATGAAGACTTACAGGGCTTTGTAAAGATTTAAATTGTACTACTGAAGCAAACTCGGAACTATTTACATTTGTTGGTAGGCATATTTTCAACTTCAAACGTACGCCCATATATTATTGAAGGCAGGGGTTCCTTTTTACTAACCAAGGTATGAAATTGAACATTGAACAAATATTACCTCTCTTTCTATTAGTGTAAGGAAAGTTTGGTAGCCTAAAGGAACTCCTGTTTTGAAATGAATTGGTGTTTTCTGTAGGCCTAGTTTATAATTATGTTGTGAACAAACTAGTAGTCTAGTGACTTACTAGATCTAGTAGGCGTACAGTATCTAGATTTTACTTTTAGATCTAGATCTAGGTCTTTCCCATTGCAAATAATAAATTATGTAGGGATATATATTTCTAAAAACATAGCACTATATTCATTAGCAGCTGCTTTGTTATTTCATTAATAATATGGGGTAAATGGATGTGAAAGAGAAAATTAGCCAGGGCCTACCATACAATCCCAAAAAAATTACAAGTAAAAGAGTTATATAAATATTAGTTGAACAAATAATAGGGGGCCTTATGTAAGGAGTATTAACTCTTACTCTGGTTATTGCGACTATAGTGGCAATATTTTTTACGTCCCCATAATTGGTTCCACAATATATGAGGGTTTGCCAAAATGTGGGCCTTCATCATAGTTATTTGCAAAAGATTTTCTGCAAGTAGGCCCTACTATTTGAAAAAAATCAATTCATGAATACATACATTCTGATTTTATGAGTGTGCTGGCATACGAAGTACTGCTTTATGTTTAAAAAATCAGTCTTGGATGCATCTTTGTTGTCTAAATTAACCAAATAAGTTTAGAACATAATGATGACAAAATCACCAAAAAAGTTGTCACTTGTCAACAAACTAAGCTCATTCACTATCAAGTGAAGAGACACAGACCAGTTTTTTTTTTACACGGGTCTACTCTTGCTATCCAACTCTGCATGAAAATTACCTCATTGATAGTCAATTGGGCTTTTCCATTTTGAAATTGGAGATTCTTTTGTACAAAATGCAGTAAAAAATGTGATACAATTTTGGGGTCCACCTTTTGGCAATTGCTCGTATGTTGTTTTTGATAGTAAGCTTCCTATTTGTGCACGGCCAAGAGTGTGAACATTCACTTTGCACAGTAGAGTGCTATTCTTGACTGCTAGGCACGAATGGATAATAAAACTGCTTTCTTTTAGAGCCTATTTATTTGATTCTACCCCAGTTTGAAGCAAAACTGGAAAGAAAAATAGCAACTTTACCAGATGCAATTTCTAGATCTAAACTAGACCTAGCCATAGCTGTAGATGATCAAGATCGGGATCCAACAGATGATGTTTTGTATAATGAAGAAATCATAAGAGATCATCTTGAAGGTATATATATTTTGATTCTAAGTCTAAGCTCAAGCTCTTTGCGGTATTATCATTTATGCCATCAATTTTCAGAGGGGTTTTTATTGTTATTTTTTTTTTTCAAATATTGTGTCGTGACATGATGGCGTCTGTCACTGACTGACATGATAAATTGTTCTTGAATTTATTTCTAGAAACAGTTATTTTGTGTTTTCCTTTTTATGTATGTTTCTATAGGGTTTTTGTTTAATCCAGTTATATTTTTATTTAGCATCATTTCATTGACAAAAAGCCATATGTCACTTGTTCACTCAATTTTGACACTATTGCTGTCAAAACCACTTATAAAAATGACAGCAAAAAACCCAAATTCCAACATCAGATAGGTTATTCAATTTCCAGCAAGAAAATCATCTATAAGTTTTATGAACTTATGTTTACAAACTAATGTGTATAAATGATATCCCTATCCCTATACCTCATGTTAGGAATAAGAGCTGTTTTATTGCCAATGGGAGACCTTAAAGCATTATGATTTAAATGTAATTTTACCAGTGTGAGAGTTAAAGTTTTGAGGAAAAAAATTCATTTGTGCATCAAAAACTATGAAAAAAACATCAATACATGCATGTTATACTTCTGAATCTCGTCAGTGTTAGACATTCATCAGCAGGTATGGATGTGCTCACTCTTAAAATTAGCCCAAGTTTTGAATAGTACTTATGAGTCCGCTAGAGCACATAATTTTGTCACAAGTTGCTCTGGGTTTATAAACTGCAATCTTTAGACTTGTTTACATTTTGATTGATTTAGCATAGCAAGATGAGTTTTCTACACCTAATACAATGTAAATGATAAACTTGTACATGATGCTCATTACCCAATCACAATCTATCCTAACTGTTAACTTGTGACCTGTTTACCCAGTCACCTCACATATGCTTTTTTGTTTTGTTTTTTTTTTTATTTCAATTGCCAGCCAGCCAAACTGAAAGAGGGATATCTGCTCAAAAAATCCTCTTTTCAGTGAAGCCACATTTGATTTAAAATCAATGTTAATCTATTGAAACTCCACTGTTTGTGTCTAAATGAAGCTCTTTTAAAACGTAGACACAACTAGACATAATATAATTTTAAACATGAAGCACTTGGGAAAATATCTGCTAAAGAAATACTCCAAAGCTCTTATCATAATATCAGGGATTTTTTTTTTTTTTTAATATTTAATAACTCTTCTCTTGAAAAAGATCAAGCTTTTCTGGGAGCTATAATTATATAATTATATTAATCATTATTATAAATAGTGAGTTTGAGTTTTATTTTTTTTTAATTAATTCTTTATCTGTGATCCTCTAATATTAAATAAGCCTTTGAATTAATTGTTTTCTTTATCTGACTTTTTTATTTTGCATACAGGAACAAATGTGAGAACTCAACTTGTAAATCTGAAGAGAGGGAGAGGAAGAAAGGCTGTCATCCATTGACTCATTAGACATACACCATAGAGAACTTAAGGCAATGGTTGTAGCTCCCAGCCTAGGGTCCCTCCAAAAAAATATGTGACTTTTTGTCGTTCTAAAACAAATTTCTGTCTTTGAATTAACTCACACTATTATCTTCACAACATTTTGGTGACAGAATCATTGTTTTATACTGCAAACTTTAGCACACATTGATTTTTTTTAATGCTCTAGTTAGATATAAAAAATTTCTAATTGTGAGAGACAACTAAGAATAAATTAAAATTGACCTGTCATAGCTTTACGACAAATACATTCATCTAAACATAGAACCATGAGTTCACAATCAGCCGGAAGACGACGCAACAATGTGCGGCAATATTCAGCAGAGGATCAGGCCTTAAATATGATATCAAAGGAGGTAATATATTTCTTAACAATTTATGTGTAGTGTTGATCTCAATTGAAACTTAAAAAGAAAAATGTCATTATCTAACTAATGATGGAAAGGAAGCTAAATATCTGCAAAACAAATAAAAAGGCATGGTAAATGCTTTGTCATGAAATTTTTTGGTTTGAACAATTTTTAAATTTAAATTCAAGACATGCCAGCACATTTTGCTAATTTTGTTTTTTTCATTGAGGTAAACAGAAAGACTACTAAGCTTGCCGAAAATCGATACCTTTCTTTAAATAAACAAGTACTTGAATATTAAATCAACAAAAACTTTTACATTTTCTGTTTTTCGTAGGGGTTTATAATCTAAAAGAGTAGTCAAAAATTAATTGAGGGATTTTGAACAAAATTGTGACAATTGATTATATTTATTTTCATCACAGGCTGAATCAAGATTGGCAGCTAAAAGGGCAGCCAGGGCTGAAGCAAGAGAGATACGTCTCAAAGAGATAGAGAAGCAACAGCGGGAAGTAAGTCTGAGAATAATTTTGAATTAGGTCCTTTAGGATTCTTTTGCAGGATTTCCTAAGGTTTTATTCTAATAAAATTTTTTCAATGTTTAGAAATGATTTACATATATATATAGATATTATATAGTCAAGATAAATATGTCTCTTACATTCTCTGTTTTCCAAACAGAAATCTTTAACACACTTGTAAAATGGTGAAAAAAAAGAAAAAAAGAAAAATCAATCAAATTGTCATTATAATGCAGGAGCTAAAAAAAGATGAAGTGTTTTAGTATGATTGACTTTTTTTTTTTGAGTCAGTGAGGTATGTGAAGATAATGGAAAGTTGTTTATTATATTTCAGTCAGAGGCAAAGCAAGACAGAGTCTATGAACTATCAAATGAGCATAATTCTGTGAAGGTAATTTTTTTTCTGCTTCTTCTTGTCATTGTTTTTTAAATGAAGATCCATATTCTTGTACATTTCAGGTCAGTTTGAAATTTACCCAAGGCCATTGTCCCAATAAATAGTGTGTGTATGTGGATGAGTGGTATGTGAGTTTTCAGCTTGGAGTTAATATTTTACAATTCTCAACAACACAAAATGAATTTTCGTTACCACAAATGTAATCCAATGTATTCTTGACCACTGAGTAAGCTAGAATCTTTGTCCTGCATGTATTGATTTGTTTCCCTTATTTTCAGAACCGTCAGCTTTCAGGCTCTAGGTCTAGCTCAAGACGAGGCAGTATGGACTCAAATGAATCAGAATCCAAAGACATAGATTTTAAGGTTGGTTGTCATGCACACTTTTTTATATGGGGGGTTATTTTCATCCTTAGATCACTCTAAATAAGTTGATTGCTTGTAAATATAAGTGATGGCAAAAGACATTTTAAGTAAATTTGAATAAAAGTACTTTCATCATGCACATAGATTTCTTTTACAAAGTTTTAAAGCAATCAAGATATGGAATTGTTAATTTCTCATTTTACAAGTTCCTTGATTGGTTTACCAGGCAAATGGGTTTTTTGAAAACCTAGCAGTTGCAAACTTAAACTTAAGATTACCTACTCTTGGCTGCAGACTTTTCCGAATCATAAAAGAATATATTTAAGAATGAAGTCCAATATTTTGAGGTCAGTCCTAATGAAAATTTGTGTTTTAACAAGATATTTGATGCAAGTTTTAACTTTTTTTTTTAATCCGTAAAAAATAACTTCTGAATTTTTTTATCATTATTATTTTTGCCCAAATTCAACATTGTCATAGTTTTGCTCAATAACTGAAAATCATTAAAATTATATCACTAATTTAAAATATGCCATTTATGACTTGCAACTCATTTGGACTGCTTTTAAATAGCATAATATCATTTTTTTTTTTTTTAATTGAGAAAATACATTCCTAAAGTGTCAGGAAAAATGTATGTGGTGTTTTATTTCATATGAGGGTTTTTCTTAGATATGTATTTACGCACTGTTAGAATATTCTAAGCTGTCTTAATGTAAGATTGTGCTTTTTAGATTTTTTTCTGCTGCACTTTGATTTCAGTATAATTGAATTAGTCTATGAATAACCTGCTATCAAGAGGTTGTTTTTAATTTTTTTTTTGGGTGTTTTTTGGTTTTTGGTTTTTTTTTTTGTTGCTGTTGTGTGTATTTCGTTTTATGCTTTCACCAGAAAAAATCTAAAAAAGTGGTAAGTAAAGGTCTGAAAAATAACACAAAAAACGTTGAAAACTAGCTTTTCTCCAATTTACAAAAAAAATGGCATTTTTGCATGTGCCAGTTTCACCATTGAACCTTTTCAAGACTTGTGCAATGAAACTGTTTTCCTTCCAACATCAGAAACAACACGGCTGTTTGAATGCAAATGATTGGCACAAATATCACAATGCAAAGTAACTTTCCTCTTCTCATTTTCAATTTCGAAACAGGCCCTGCTGTGAGTGATCCCCGTGTGGGAGACCTCAAATGATGATACATTAGCCTCTAACATCACTATTGCCTATCTTCCCTGTTCAGCATAAATAACTGAAAATATAGAACCAGATCTGTTACACTGGCATGTCTCTTGTGCGTTTGTATCTATTGCCCAAAATTGTGCAAGGCCTAGATTTGTTTCCATGCTTTCAAGAGTGCTAATATGATGCTTACAAAGAGAGAGTTCACATTATGATCTGGTGTCTTTCCCTTAGCTGAGTATTTCGAATGTATTTTTCCCCCTCGGATATGGTAGGATATCATGCCTCTAGACAAAATAGAGCTCACAATCATTGAATTTTTTTTCATTTCAACTTTAGATTGCCTATGCCTTACCTTTCCTGTAATATTTGTAATTGAGCTGCCATTGTTTCCAAACCTTGCTTACATGTCTTGCCTTTTTCACAAAAACAAAAAGAGATTGAGCTGTTCATTTGTAATATGACATCTGATTGCTTTCAATGTAAGTCTAAGTAAACTAAGGGGTTTGTTTTTTTAATTCATGCATCATCTCATGAGTTTCATGGTTAATCAACTGCACTTTATTCTAGATTTTTTTTTTTTTATGGAGTGGGAGGGGAGTTGGTTTGGCAAATGTTTTCATAATTAATATGTTAGGGCTGTCACTGTATGGACCTATTTGGTTCTCTTTTTTTTTTTTTTTTTATGAATGGCTATTGTCAAAATGAAGTTTGGAGGAGCTGACAGTTGTTGTAAAAATTTGCAAAGAATCTTCAGATACCTTTATACCTACAAATCTGTATGGACAAGTGTTTTCAGATCTGACGATTCAGATTTGTAGGATTCCTTTCTTCAAAACAAGACAATGATTTGGCAGGAAGAGGAGGGAAGAATCAGTTTTTTCATCTTCCGCCTGGGTCTGTCCTCTCTTTGTTCATTGAACTCAGGCTTTTTTTTTTTTTTTTAATAAATATTGCCTTAGGCATGACAAGAATTAACTTCACACTTCTGCTGCTTTTTTTTTCCTCACTCCAGAAAAGGAATGACCATGCTGGAATGCTATTGTTCCATATCTTTGCAAATGAATGATAGCTTTTAAGCTTTTAGGATTTTTTTCTCAAGCATGCCACCTCTCTCTTCTCTCCCCTATTACAATGATAAGAGTTCTTTTTTTGTTGGTTTTTTTTTGTTTTTCATGTGTATGTGAATTGAAATCATTTATATTTTCCTCTCAGATCTAAGTTCAAAAAAAAGAAACAAATGTTTTCAGATCAACCCAGAACCATTTTAGAAGTTTTCACTCTAAAAACTTAAGTTTTTTTGCACACTATGCTTTTGTGTGTGGTCATTTAAAAAACATCATGGTAAACATAAAGTCAGAGCTGGTTTTGTTTATCCTAGCTATGCTCAGTAAGGATACCATTCCAAAAGCACGATGGCTGCCCATGGTAGTTTTTGATAGAGCTAGAGGACCTGCAATTTATGTTATGGACATATGATTGAAAGTTCTTATATATCTTTACTGAGATGAATCTATGATTTAATTTCTAAGGTCTGAATTCAATTGGGTATTTGCAGATATAACAAATGTAGTATCTAGTGTTGCCCTCCACCTTATTCTTTACGCAAGATTTGTGTTTTCAGATCTCTCTTGTTTAATTAATTGGCTATAACTTAAATATTCCTTTTCTTTTTTTTTTTTTGTCTTTTAGTGGAATTTGGAATGAAACATTTTTATAGTGAACTGTTTTGTTGTTTCAGCTGGAGCTTCGAGAGCTTGAAGAGAAGTACAAGGCAGCGATGATGACCAGTGCCCAGCTAGATAATGAGAAACAGTCACTGGTGTACCAGGTAGAGTTACTCAAAGATCAGCTGGAGGAGCAAGACGAGGGCTACACAGAACTGCAACGCCAGTACAAGGATAAGTGTCGGGTATGTGCTCTCACATAAAGATATCTGCTTTGTGCACATACACATATCATGCTTCAATCATAAACCCACCTTTTCTTCTTAGGATTTCTACTGGCAGAAGCAATATGTTTTGAATTTCAATAATTCACTGAGAACAATTTTCAGAAAAACCTGGCAATATGTCACACCATTTGAAATAGAAATCTATCTAATAAGATGTGTCATCTGTCCCGACTATTATCTTTTGCAATCACATTTTATGTATTGATAATGTGCCTGAATACATTTGTTGCATACTTTTCTAGAAAAAACATGTTTTGGTTTGAGCAAATTGCATTTGGAATTGAAACTTTTTCTTTTAACATTGGCCCTGAAATTCTATAGAGAGCATAGTGATTATTTAATATTTTATTTACCAGCTCGATGTTTCATAGGTCTCTTCCATTGTTGTAGAACAGTTTGTGTCTAAGTGGTGATTCCCAGGTGTATTTGCTTTCTGTAGCAGCTGAAAATGTTGTTTTGTTTATTTCGTTCTGTTTTGAGCATCTGCTTAGATATTTTGCAAAGATGATTGCATTTATGCTACTTGTTTTCAGGCTTTGAATATAGAATTGCAATTCCCTTTACCAGAAAGGCGAAATTGTTAAGGATGTCTTTAGTTGAATATTTAGGAATGATTTATTTTATATTTGTCTTTCTACAGGATTTTGACTTTCAAAAACGTGATTTGCAAAGTATGGAGCATGAATTGAGTATTTTGAAACAACAGTTAGAAATTAAAGACCGTTTAATAGAGGTGAGATTTTTTTTGTTTTCTTCTCTCTCTAATTGGCTCCCTATCCCTCCCTGTCTCTGCACTTTGCATACCTTCCTTGTATTATGAAACTTGTAATTATTACTAAAAACGCATCAGATTACAAAAATACCGAAATGCCTGATTCATTATGGATTTTGGTGACTCAAGCACAGCAAGTCTGTGCTCTATTCAGTGAAGGGGCCAGAGTTTCTAGAACCCTTGAAGAGGGCTTGTACCCTGAACATCACTTAGAGTGGTGTTCCTTCTACTAAATGTAAAGACTACATGTATTATAGCTGTAAATTGTAATTTACAGATCACCTATGAAGAGGGAAGTATTAATTCTAACATGAGCTGCTCATGGGAAAAAATGAAAACAAGAAATTCAATAGTATCATTAAGGGTGCTAGTTTTGGGTATACATTACGAATTTTTGTTTCTTGGTTTACTCAATTGGATGATCCCAACTAGGCAGTTATGCGCTCTGTGCAGTCGGTATTGAGTTTTTTAATTAAATGTCGCATATAAACAAGGCAAAGAAAATTTTTATCATAAGCCTTGCTCAAATGAATAATTTATGCATTATGTTCTTTATCACAATGAATTTTCATTTAATATGGCACTCAATCCAGTCTCCCACTATAGGACTCTTGGGCTAATTTATTTTTTTTTTTATCTAAAAAGTTCTGTAGTTATTGATCATGAAGCCAGTCTTTTGATCGTGTACCATTGAATGTATGGTAGGCTACATTCTTAACATTAATTTTGATGAGAATGACAAGCTTAAGAAGAAATAGTGCTAAATTCCCTTTTTTGTATTACTGCTTAATATCAACATTGATTTTTATGCATGGGTCTTGGAAACAAAAAAATTTCTTGTAGCTTTAAAAATGTCATCATTGTCACTATAACGCAGATTTATAGGAACACTTTGTACTCTTGCAGCATTTGCCAACAGACTTTCCATCTAAGTTACTATCGCTTGAAAATCACATAAAACAAGTTAAAGATTTGGTTGAACTGAAAGTCTTATATTCAGTCTCAATTGATTTTTTTTTTTTGTCTTACTTTCAATGTGATAAGATGACAGGATTTGTGTTTCTTGCTGTGTTTTCATAGGAAAGTGGGTTTGTCATAGTGTCAAATGATCGTGGGGAACCTGTTCTCAGCAAGCAAACTTCAGGGAGCAGTTCCTCCAATGGTCCCCTTCCTTCTGGTGCTGTGCTGGTGTCTCAGGAAACCAAGGAGTTCTTGGAAAAGGCTGGCGGTGGAACATTAGGTACTGCTGTCTCTGACGTCGTCGTCCACACTAACCATAAATTCTTAAGTGGTGATAACAAAACAAATCTAGTCTCTGATCCTTCTGACTATGCCACAGGCAACTCTGAAGCATCAAATGCTGGGGCAGAAGATAGAGATGATGTTGAGAAAAGATTGGATGATGATATTGATGGCCCAGCTCTGGAAACTGAAACAGTAGTTGCCTGTGGCACAGAGTTGAGAGGGTCAGAAACTGTGCATGACTGTAAGAGTGTTGTGTCGACTAATGTCAGTGTCACTAATGAGCATGGTGTGACTGTTGTGCCTGAAGCAGGTGGGGAGGGGGGGTCACTTGCTTCTGTTACAGGTCATACTTCAGGAATCAAAAGGTCAAGGTCGGTGAGGGCTTCCAACACTGAGGATTCGGATGAGGGGGATGAATTTTATGATGCTGTGACTACACCTTCACCACGTGATAAATCTGAGTCTTTTGACATCAGTCCAGAGCTGAATGGTTCTTCATTAGCAGGGGCATTAGGTGAAGAGGTTCAAAGTGTGTGTGGAATATCCAAAGAGATAGCAGACATAGGAGGGGAGGTTGATTCTGTTAATAAAATAATTTCACTGGATACAGAGACAGAAAAGGACAATGTTGCTGACAAAACTGTACAGGATGAAGACAATGAAAGTGATGATGTTGATAACAAAACTAAACAGGATGGAGATGTAGGTAACAAAAATGATGATATTGACTGCAAAACTAGACAGGATGAAGACATAGCAAGTGATAACATTGACAGCAAAACTGCACAGGATGACGATGCAGGAAAACTGAACATGATGAAGACACAGGAAGTGTTAACACTGACAGAAAGACTGAACATGATGAAGACACAGGAAGAGGAAGTACTGACACCAAAACTGGACAAGATGAAGACATAGGAAGTGATAACACTGACAGCAAAACTGGACAGGATGAAGACACAGGAAGTGTTAACACTGACAGCAAAACTGAACAGGATGAAGACATAGGAAGTGATAACACTGACAGCAAAACTGGACAGGATGAAGAC
>BLXT01001203.1:547411-572830 GCA_019648995.1 Plakobranchus ocellatus
CGTCACGTTCATTTTATAAATGATATTCCACAGCGGTATCAAAAAGGAAATTTTTCTTCTATTCTTACCGACTGAAGCTGTCGTATAACAAGCCTAGCTAAGCACAATTTTCTTTTCAAATAACTGATAATGCATGCTTTATATCATTTTAGGTTGGCAGCTACATTTTGCCCACTCCCGTTCTCTGTAATTGCAACGCTCAGAGCCAAGGTAGCAGCCCCTTCACCTGAGGTACATTAGAAGACCCGTGTTCAAGTTCTAGCGCTCAGCACGTACTTGTAATAATTAGGCCAGCTGCACCCTGAAGCTAAAAGCTTCAGTCAGTTTCGCTGTTGCAGTTACGGAGGGTCAGGAAACCACAATCAACAGTAAGGTAGTACAGGCCTAGATTATAAATGAAGTTACTAATGATAACATAGGGGCAGCCTCATGGTAAAAAAAAAAAACTGATAAAAGGTAAGGGTCAAAGGTGCACATAGAATCTATTGATTTCAAAGTTCCAGGAATACTCTAGATCATAGCGGTTGCGCTTGCAATTTTAACATTGCAGAAAACTTCCAGGTAAGAGCCTTATGATTTAAAGTTTTTTTGCATGGATTTTAGATCTAGATCTATTTGTAGAACCAGACTAGCCCTAAAATATAGATATTTTATGGAACAAAGTTCCTTGTGGCAAATGAATGTTTTTGAAGATATTGACGATTGCTTGCCACACGAATAGATTTTTAGGTATTTGGTTGGAAGATCGCACATACCAGAAGATCTCTTGCATTGAGATAAGAGTTTGTGGTCAATGGTGTAAGAGTGCAATTTACGTTTATAATTTATGAGCACCCTCCTGGAAATTATAAAAATCTGTAGCGGTGTTATAAAATGCAATAAATTTGCATGTATAATGCTGATTCACAGAGAGAGAGAGAGAGAGAGAGTGGACTTAAGTAGACGTTGGTTGAGTCAATCTTCTCTTTACCCCTGTACTATTTTTCAGGTGTTGCAGCCAAAAGTTTATATGTATAGATACAGTGATCATAGGCACTCTCAATTAATCTTTATTGTGCAGCCATATTTCTCATACTGGTCCTCAACATGGTATTTTTAAAGAAGTTGATGGTGATAATGTAGAATTCCAAACTTGAGATCTGAACATATGGGCTCCACTGATTTAGATAAATGAAGTAGATGGCATTAAATGGAACACTAGATGAACAAAATGCAATAAGATGTAGAAGTGGCTGTAATTAAATTAAAAATTTGATGTCTAAAACTCAGTGACATCATTTAACTCCATGAGCAATAAAGTTTGCCAACAGTCCAAGCCTGCTATTGGGAAATGCAATGCAGTCTCTAAAAAATGACAGATACTGCTCTCCTTATCTGACTACAGTTTCCAGGGTTACAAAATCTCACATGAATTTTGTGAGGCAAGTATTTCTCAACATTTACTTTGTTGAAGACATTTATTTTGTGTATATCTGTGCTTTTTTTCCTTTCCTCAGAAATCTAAAATGGCGCAGCCGTTAGGGCATCTGATAATGATTTGGGTGTTAGCACTTTTCTATGGATCAATGACATGCATAGGTCTAATCATAACAAGCTTCAAAGTTGGTGTCACCAAATTTTGGAATTGGAAAGTGCATGAGAAGCCAGGCTGTCTCAGTGATGAAACTTTCGGTACTCATGGGTATCTTCACCTCGAGGTTTGTGCTTTTAAGGGTTGTGGATTGGTGAGAAAGAACAAGAGAGAAAGAGAGGGATGGAAGGGGGGGATAGAGATTATGTGGATTAAAATATGTTAAACTGAGCTAGGTTTAGATTTTAGCTTCTTCAACTTTATATTGTTGCAGTTTCCCTGGGTAAGGCAAAAGCAGAGAAGTAATTAAAGGTGCTATACCAAAAATAATGTAAGTCTGGTATTTGGTGTCAGTTCAATATGAGTGGCTGTGGATTGAGCAGCCATCTGTAGAGATATCACAATTTAACAGTTTAGTCATTAATTCTATGTTATTGTAAGTCCCAGCAAAAAAAAAACAATTTTTTAAAAAGAAGATGGGAATTTATTTGATTTTCTTGTAATATATTTTGCTCAAATGTAAGTTAGTGATATAGTAATGAGTTTACTGACTAGTTATTTGCTTTTTTCAATTAATGCATAATATGTGTATAAATTAAATGCATGTGTGTTTTTTTTTTTAAAAACATTCCTTTGGGTGGTTTGCAATTGCATCAAACTGTAACCATCTTCTTTTCTAGGATGTGCGTATCCATTATGTAATCAGTGGGCCAGAAGATAAACCATTAATGCTGTTTATGCACGGCTTTCCTGAGTTTTGGTATAGCTGGAGAAATCAGATAAAAGAGTTCCAAAAAGACTACAGGTACAAATTATTTTGTTTAAAATTCCTTAATGAGTACTGTTTCATTATTGCAGAAGTGATGGTTTTTTTTCTTTTTTTGTAAAATTAAGGGAATAAGGATGACATCCTAAAGCCTTAGTTGTTTTTTTTTTCCTGGATTTTTTGGCAATTGAAAAATGAAAAAAATTAAGTTATATTCAGTATAACATTATAAATTACTTTTGATTTATATTGCTTTGATGGAACTTTTCCCACATGTGGATGCTTGTAATATCGTATGCTTTCGTACTCAGAGTTGTTGCATTTGACATGAGAGGTTACAATGAATCGGACAAACCAAAGGGCCTTGCGGAATATACGATGCCAAAGTTGATGAAAGATGTGAAGCAAGTCATCCTAGCTCTCGGTATGTGATTGCAAATCCTTCCATATAAATGATTCATGATAAAGAGCCATTGAATCTTTGAGTCAGATATAAAAGAGGAAAAAAAAGAAAAAAAATGTAAAATACAGTTTTAAGATCATTCAATTTTGTTATCGGTTTTTAAATATTGTCACAAAAGTGACAGTTCATTAATAGTAAAGGGGACTTTTAAGTAACAATAGAACACTTTCAAACTGAAATTCGAGGTATTCAGGAGCCATTTTGGTTCAGACAAGGCATTTAAAAACAAATATTGGGAATTAAAAATAATCTTGGTTTAATAATTCACTGTGGTTTCCGATTACTTAGCTGTGTGTATGTTCACATCAAGAGCTAACATTGATAGAAATCACTGCATTTCATGAAAACTATACATTTTAATGAAGTAATACCACAACTCGGCCTACATACCCCAAAATTTATTTCAAATAAAATATTTTCAACAATTTTTATTTTAAAAAATGTTTGTGTGTGTGTGTGTGTGTGAGAGAGAGAGAGAGAGAAAGAGAGAGAATTTGTGTACTTGTTGTTATGGTGAATCTAAATTTTTGCTTACCTGACGATTCTTGAAGATATTTTTCAGTTGAATTATTAGTAAAACTAAATATGTATTGAGGGACATATTCACTCTCTACTAAGGATTAATAGAACAGAACACAGGAAGTACAGGAGCTTTGGTGATCCATTTGCACTGAATGATGATAGTATTTGATCTCATATGCAAGCTATCTAGATACTAGAACCTGATATGTGCATTTACAGTGTCTGTGGTTATGATTATTGCATCGACTCCTGACCTTGTGCCTCTTTGATTAAAGAAACAGTTTCATCTGAGACACATGCACTTTTGCATCACATGAGACATAAATTGAAAAAAGTCAACGATTCATGTGTTGAAAAAAAATGTATTTCTAAAAAAAAGAAAAAAAAAGTCTTAAAAATCTCTCTGTAGTTTATTGTGCAAGATGTTGTCTTGTGTTTGCAAAGGTAACAGTTCTTTTTTCTGTGTAGGGTATGAATCCTGTATTTTGGTTGGCCACGACTGGGGAGGCGCTATAGCGTGGGGTGTTGGCCGACATTACCCTGAGTGTGTGGATAAGCTGATTGTGATGAATGCCCCTCCAGGACCTCTCATGCAGAAATTGTTCTTTACAGACTCAAAGCAGAGGAAAATGTCATGGTAAAATTAAGATGTCAATGCTTCAGATTAGCTCAGGTTTTTTTTTCGGGGTGCTGGCAACAGATTTGAGAAAGATTTCTTCACAATCAACATAATTTTATTTCAAGAAAATTATGTGAAGTAAATTATAGTGCCATTACGTAGAATCTTGTTAGCAATGTCAGCTCTTGCATCGTAATATACAATTGAAATTGTTGCATCGTAAACCATAAGATTTATTTTTTACCTATTTTGTGAAGTATATTGTTACAATGTATTGTGTTAAACCATAAGACTTCTTAAAACATGTTTTGCAAAATAATGTTACAATGTATTGAGGTTGCTGAATTGTAACTGATATCTTAATGTTAAAATTTCCAATTACACTATCTCTATGTGTATTACTGCTTCAAAATGAGATGCTCTGTGCGAGGCACAAGTGGAATGAGTACTTTGAACCTTGGATAAATTGAGATATTGGTATTTTGGCATTACAATCTCCTCAAATAAAGAGTTGCCCCAAAGTTATTTGATTGTGAAAGATACGTACACATTGTGAGAGATAGGAATTAGGATATGAAACAGTGCAAAACACAAAGCTGTTAGAATCTGAGAGACAATTTCAAAAAAAGCTTGTGCACACTCAGTTTTAGAATTGTCAATAAACTTGTGTACTAAAAGGGCGGATTGTTCTCACTATCTCCCTCCTGCATTTACACTATCCTTCTCCTATCTACACCCATTCAAAGAGGTGCATAAACACTTAGAAATACTACACTCACATCACAGAATACAAAAGCAGAGAATCATAATTCATATATCTTAATGTGTAGATCTAGTGTGATGTGATTTTGTTTTTCCAATGCACCCTAGCATCAGTCTTGCTTCCCTTCACTGTACTCATGGTTTGCTAATATGGTACCCTTTCAATCCACAATTTTCTACTAAGGCAAAACAGTTACAACAGCACAAGGTCCTATAGCATTGAACCACTCTAAATTCGAGGTTCACTGCCTAGATATAATGGCTGCAATTAAAAATTTCACACAGAAAATTCTGTCTTTTTAACATATCTAAGCAAGTCTATGCAGTGGATGATATACATTATCATTTGATATCTGTAGGGAGGCTCTAAGATGTAAATCCCGTTTTTCTGTCCTTTTTTTTGTTTCAAAATGTCCTACCAAATAATCTCTAGTCCTGAGACTTATCCAAGGTAGCAATGCATCATATCATAACTGCCGAAACCTTTTTTTAATATGCATACTTTGGTTCTTCATGAATTACTTGAGGCTCAACTCTGGATATTGTGCAATATGCTGTATATCAAATGGTAGAAGGAATCAATGAATTGTTTCTGGCAAGGGCTTTAGTTGTGATTTGCAGTAAGTTTAGCATCTGGAAAAAGTAACTTTTGTCAATCCACTAAGATCACTTTTATTTGAACTCTACAAAATGAAATTAAATTATTCTGTCCACAACTGTATAAGGCAAAACATCTTGTGAAATAGAATTTTAAAATTAAACTGAAACTAATGAGAAAACAAGTGCATGTATTGTGCATATTTTTCAAAAGCTAATTGGAGTACTACTAATAATAATAATAAATTTACAAAATATTAATTTATACAACTCACAAAAATCTGAACTGTTTTTATAAAATTGAAATAATGCTAATGTAAGAAGTAAAGACAGAAATCATCGAAAGGCCTGCCTCTAGCAATAAAATTTAAAGCCAAGTAGGTATATTAAATAACAAATAACCTCCAATGAAGAAAGGTTCAATATCCTGTATTGTAGAACCACTCATCATCTAGTGTGGGTGTCTAAATGCTCAGGCTCATGGTTAACAAATTTTATCTGACTAATCTACTGTCAGCTGTCCAAACAATTAAGAAATTCAAAAGTTTCAGTTTAGGTGACAAAAGTGAACTGATGAAGAATAACATAAAAGTTATATAATTTCCTCAGGGAGGAGGTTAATAAAATAGTTGTTGTCTTACATCATTTAGCAAAACGCCCAGCATGCTCAAATTAGGCCTGAAGTTTTCACTCATCTTTTGTATTGTCAGATGCAGGCAAAACAGTGAAAAACTTAATTCAATTTAATTTCTTAACTTTTTCCAGAATAGAAATGAAAAAGTAAACAAAAATCATTCTTACTAGCCTGAGACCTTTGGCATAGTAGTATTGATAATTGAATTGATAGACAAGATTCAATGGTTCTATAGTTATGTGCAACATTTTAGGGGCTTGTTCATAGATATTTTGCATGTGGACAAAGCTAATAAAAAAGCACAATGATAGATTCCCTATGTACAGTGTCATGTCCTGATTTTGTTCTTTTTGTCATTTTGAAATTTTACAGGTTTTTTGGTTTTTTTTTCTAAACTTTCCAACAGCCCATGAGTTGAAACATTGAAACATTTTGCATGCATGTCTGATTGATTTCATGGTTTATTTCCCTCTCTCAGGTACATGTTTCTCTTCCAGTTACCATATTTGCCTGAGCTGCTGTTTAAGGTTCATGATTTTGGAGTATTCAGCCGAATTTTTAAAGCAGGAAAGGCCAGTGAGGAGGACCTTCTAGCTTACAAGCATGTCTTTTCTCAACCAGGTAGGTTTATATGAGGAGTGGAAAGCTTTTTATTCAGGGTTGAAGAAGATTGCAACAACATAATGGTATGAAGGTAGTATCTTTAGTGTTACTTTTATGACAGATACAAATCTTCACTGGATCCTGGCTAAATACAAGTAGTGGCCATAAAGTGAAATTTTTCTCTGCAAGAACAGGCCCATAAATCTAACACATTTGGAACAATTTGTTATGCTTTAGCCCAAAGCTCTTTTTTAGTGTTTGGGCCAAAGTGGCACATTTAAAATCAATTAATATATTGAGAATTGAGTTACTTCAATCTTAAGGAAAAAGTCCACCTTTTTTTTTTTTGTAGTCTGATGTCCTGTTTTTTGTGCTTCATATGTTTGCAGATAGCGTTAGCTCAGATGCTTATAGGATCTGTAGCCTAAGCGCTGAATGTCATCTAAAAGTGAAAGGAAAGGTTAAAGTGTTACACTTACAATCAAATATCCAATAGTTGTACTGGTATGTAATTCTTTGTGCCAAAGACCCAACCTGAATTTATACTGCCTACTATGCCTCATTCAACTATATCAGTGTTGCAATTCTCTCTAAGGAACAGTTCCAAGGTTTATAGATTTTCCAGCAACCCAGAGGGAAAAAAAATTGTATAATCTGAATGATTAATGTTGATTAATATAAACAGTAATTTTTTCCCTCAACTAAATGATGTAAATGCGCACTTATTTAATTACCCCAAATCTCTGAGGAAATATTAATTTTTATCCTGCTCTTCATTACCTCACTTAAATCATCACAACTTCAACAACCTAACAAGAGGGAGGATAAAAACTCTTATATTTGCTTTCATGCCATTAAGTGTAGCTTTAATGTTTCTCTGTTTTGCTGAATTGTGTGGCATTTACACTGAAAGAGATATTTTGACGAAAACAGATGAGAACATATGGCACTGATATGGTTTTGATGAGGACCATTATAGAAAGACCCTCTTGTATCTTTCCAGTAATGATATATTTTTTCTGTTTACCTCATTAGGGACAATGGTAATATAATTACCTTAACCCTTAAATTAAAAGGATTGAGAAATTCAAATTACCAAGGTAAGGGCCATAATTCTTATTTTTCCATAACATGTTTCACTAAAAAAAAAATTGTATCAATTCAAATGTTGGAGGTAAAACAAAATTCCAAAAATTGTCACTGTATGGAGAATTGCACAAACTCTCTTCTCATGTATAGCAAGGCCATGCTTTTATATTGGAAATTGTGAAAGAAAAAAAAAATGACCACTCCTATCAGACTGTGCCTCCGAATGTGGTCTGAAACTAACTCTAGATCTAGGTCTAGAGTGTCATTGTACCAATCTTCAACGTCTTCCCCTCTATCATCATAGTCAGTATCACTTTCATTGTCTATATCTCCTTCTTCCTCATCAACAGGGCTATCTACTTCTTCATTTGGTTCACAACTGACAATCTGGCACAAGAAATTTTCACTTCTATTCAACTGATTAACATGCGGTCAAGAACAAAGAAAAGTTGAATTAGCAAAGTGCTTGCACGCAGAGCTTGCATGTGCAAGAAACCATAAAAATAAATAGTCTCTGCCTTAAAGAAAAAGTTTATGCTAAAGACAAATATAAGCATGCGATGGCAGGCGATTTGGTATAGTTCATGAATAAGTTTTCACAGTTTGACTTGCATATCATTTATTCCAGGGGCCCTCACTGGACCCCTCAACTACTACCGAGCGTCGATGCAAGAAGTTGGTGGCCCAGTAGACCATGACCTGCACTACACCGTGCCTGTTTTGCTCATCTGGGGCTGCCAAGACTCAGTGCTGAGTCCTTCCATCCCTGGAAAAGTCGAGAAAGAATGCACCAATGTGACAGTGCGTCGTATTGAGACAGCAGAACACTTTGTGCAGAACCACGCACCAGAAGCTGTCAACAATATCATGAGGGAATGGCTGGCGGAGTAGGTGGAGTCCTATCTCAACACATCGAGACTTTTGAGCTTTTAGGCTTTAATTAAACATTTATTTTTCTAGCTCTCATGCAGAGAGTAATCATTCAGGAAAATTGAAGAGACAAATTTGAAAATAATTAAGAAATTTGTAAAAATATCAGGCCTACACAAAAATGTATTTTGTAATAGAATGAACCTGTGTTGTGATTTATGTATACCAAATAAGTGTAGCTTTAAATAGTGAAATTTCGCAGCAGTTTTGACACCAATGGACAAGCTGCGTTGCAAATCTATATGTGAGCTTATTCTAAGATCACAAAGCCTATCTTGGTGTTGTTTCCACAGTGCTTCTTATTGTTTTGCTCAGTTGGAACTTTCACGGAGAAGAGATACCGCTTCCTGGATATTAGAGTTGGTAGTCTTTCTGCTTTCTGATTCTAAATCTAGAGATATCTTGTCTTTCACAACCAGAAAAAGCTGTCAGATTTGGCTCATATGAAAACATATGTCTGTTTCGCTTGTGTAGATTGTCCAGCAAGTTGGATCTTACCATCCCATGACTGTTTTGGGATTAGGATTTTAAAAACTTTGTCTTACTCACGGTGAAACCAAAAAAAAATTTATTCTGCTAGTCACAGACCATTTTAAGCAGCCTCTGTGGTTTTTAATTGTCAGTTCTAGTCTCCATATGTATACAGTGCTTAACTCGAGACATAGGCATTGAATTATTAGTGAAAGAATACTGTAATACGTAAATCAGTTTCACAACAAATGGTTTTCACAATTACTGGATCATTAGTATAAAAAATTGTATATATCTCATCAGACGGCCCTTTTTTTAAAACGTAATTTCACAAAAATGTGTCTGTTAGATTTTATCGACCTTGGGCACAATCCGCTTTATATTTTGTGGCGACATAAAATGTTGGGCAAAAGGGTTGACACACAACACATGTATGTGTCAAATGACGCGTGCCTCACACACAACACACATTACATAACATGTACCTCATACACAACACACATTACATAACATGTGCCTCATACACAGCACACATTACATGACATGTGCTTCACACACAACACACATTACATGACATGTGCCTCACACACAGCACACAACACGTGTATACAGACTGTTTGCTTCAGCACACAACATTATGTTTCCATCATTGGTGACTCTTCTCGCAGGATCCTGGCCAAGTTTGTTTTGTGCCCGCAGACATAATTTGGATATATATGTAGATATTGGTATTGTTGTTGTTGTTGTGCCCAGGATAATCATGGCTGGTTCACCATGATTTCTGGTTTCACATTTCTGTTGCTTCTTAAGCTTTTGTAATATCATCAGTACCAAGATTCAAATTGCTCACTCTGAACTTGTCCCTCTCTTTGCTGAAAATGGTTCGTCTCAAGCAGTGGTGAAAAGTGCAAGCTAAAGTATCTTACTATGTGTAACGTAACTAACTGCATTGCTCAATGTATTTTGTAATACTAATAAGAGAACATTTTTTTTTCTATTTATATAAGATGTAAGATTTCTTGTCACATCAAAACATCCATCAAACTTTCAAGAGAAGGATACTTTGCCAGTAATCAGAAATGAATGTATGGTTTGGGATTTAAAAATTTAACCCTTGCTATCAATGCATGTTTGGTTCTGATTTGACTTTCTCCACAACATTTCTATTTATCCAACACCTACAGTATGTAGCTGCTATAGTTTTAAAGCTTAAACTGTCCTTTTTAAATTTTAATTTTCTATCATTTATAAATATATAAAAAGTGATGCCTCAATGTTTCTATGACCATCACTGAATACGGTTAGTTGTAGATGCAATAATTCAGCCCAGTAGAAACAATCATTGCTGGTAGAAATTATTTTAATATTTACTTACTTGCTTGACAAACTTATAAGTTATATGCAGTTTTCTAAAAATTAAAATCTTCTTATTCCTGTTTGAAATCCTCTAATACTTCCCTTCTTAGTGGAAAATAAATCCATTATTTAGAATCATCTAAAATAACTTGTACTTCCACAAAAGTTTTATAAGAATAGTTCAACTGCCATAGGATTATTTGTGTGCTTTGTTTTTTTTATCAGTTTTTTTTTTGTTGTGCCCTATTGCACAAAATTAATTTTTTTTTTTTCTTCAGTTTTTGTTGCTTTGTGCTGTGAACTAAGTACCTCAAAGAGAAAAGATTTGGAATAAGTGAAACATGATTATATTTATTTTTAGCCCCCATCTGTCTTATTTACTTAGTTTATATCTTGCAGGTCTCTATGCATTCTAAATAGAATTCCAATTCTGTAGATTTGTTTTGATAATTTTTGTTGTTTTCATAATTTCACTGGTTTACTTCTGTGATAATTGTAATAGATTTTTTATAATTGATTTATATTTTTATACAGAAAAAGTCTAACATTTTTATGTTATTTTTAGTTTCTAGAGCGATTTTTTTATAATGATAGTTTTATTGTGAGTAAAAGTTTTAACTTTTTACATAAACTCTCTTATATATCAAGTAATTTTTAAAGACTTTAATACTGGTAACAATGATAATCAACATTCACATGGTTAAAATGCATAGAAATAAAATTTATTTTCAGGAAAAGAGGGAAAAAAAAATTCAAGTCTATAAACAGCCAGAAATATTTGAAGTTTATCATGAGAATTGCTTGGGTTGGAGAAGACAAATAATTTTTTGAGAAAACCAATATATTTGAAATATTTGGAATTTTTTATTACAAATGTATCATTTTTGTTTAACCTGACAAATGCTAAAAGTTGTGCTTTTTAAAAAATTTGATTTTGTAAAAATCTGGAGATTCAAATAAAGGAAATTGTGACACTTTGAAAAAACTTTTTACTATAGTATTACGTGAAAACATTTTCACTGAAGAATTTGTTTTCACAAAATAAAAAAAATTTGCTCTCTTTTAAATCTCATCATCATCACAATGAAATAAAGACTGAGATAGGTTTAGCTCATTCACAAGTATGTGAACTAGATCAGAGCTACAAATTAAAAAATTTATCATTTAAAAAACAAGGAGATAATGAATAATCAGTACCTTAGCAAGTAATAACAAAACATATGCAGTATATTTTATTTTCTTTACTAAGTACTATGGCCATGAAGAATAAATAAATGATAATTATTTTGGAATGATAAAGAGTATTGTCCCTAGAAACCATTTCTCTCTTTCATTTAATGTTACGCATGTATATATTCAATATGTATGATGACAATCATGAGTAGCTGTAAACCCTTCATGTTAACCTGGTTTTTGCACCTGATTCCAGTCATCTCAATTGCTTAAGAGGCTGAAATATGTTCTCTTAAAATCTAGTCTCTCTACAGCAGCAGTCAAACTAATAAGGACAACTCTACTCTGTTTATGTGCAATGCACTAAGTTAGTATATTCCAATGCTATCTTATTGCTTCTTCATCATTGCTAGCCAAGTTTTGTTACCCGAGTACTTCCACAAGACTGATAGACTGTCTTTGTTCCTTCAGCATAGACTGGTTTTACAATGGTGGGGCCAGAGGCACTACAGTGTGAAAGAGCAGGCCATCATATTAGTCAGAGTCTAGCTCTACTATCTTAGCTTTGCTCATGAAGCAATGGAACTATACTGACTAAAGTGTTTGAGTGTTCGCCTTTTCCCTGATGCGTCTGCCCACACTAGCATAGTGCCTCAGTGGTCAGGTCCATTTCAACACTCTAATTCAGCAATGCCTGGTAATTGTGCTCTCCTGGTGTGAAACTGAAAGGATTCTAAACCAGGCTGAACCTTGCAGAGAAATCATGAGACATACAGCAACTGTGGCATCCATAAATGTAAAATTTGAAAACAAGCTCATATAACATTGTCTGTATTGTCATAAGCCCCTTTGATAAAGTAACAGCATGTTTTAATTGTAAACTATTTTTTTATATAAAATCTATAATGTGATTTTTTGAGATGACAGTTGACATAAATTTTTACATGTCATAGTGCTTGGCATGTCAAAATATCAGGTTTGCACTGTGTGCATCAAACCTTTTAAGTCCTCTTTGCAAGACAGGCTTGCATTACAAGAGGTTTGATATGCTGGCCATCGAAATGATATAATTGGTGGCATGGTAATCGAAAATCAACTGAGCGAAAGAGTCCAGTTGAGGGTCTAAAATCCTTATGATCCCAGTTAACTCAGCTACTCACCTTGCTCTTGCTGGTTTGGCAGCCATGTTGGTGCATCACCAAATGCACTGGTACATGTTGTAGCACCAAGTTGAAAGATATTTATCTTGTGAAAAATAATTGGTGAAAATAAACTTATCTATATTATTCTGCTACTACAACTAATCTATTTTTTTCTGCAATTTTAGAAAGATAAACAACGATTTTACATTTGATTATCTTTGACAGATCTCTTACTTTTGCACCCCTGTATATAACTATTACATTATAGGTGATCTACAGAGATTCATGTTTTATAGTTTATACACAGTCCAGTTTGTGGTAAAATATGCACTTTTGTTTGTGCTATGCAGAAGCACATTTTTAAGTTAAAACTGCTGCCCTTATAGGTTTTGCGCTCTTCTGATATATATATATATATATCTTTAAAAAAATTTTTATTACCTTTGAGTCCTGTCTCCTGTAGCATGACTTATGTTATTCTTATGTACTGTGTTGTGCAAAATCCATTTAATAGATTATCATATTATTATTACTTGTAATTCTCTAACAACACCCTATTTAAGCAGAGATTTAGATATACTTCAATAAACAATTGATAATTTTCATCCTGCAGTAGAAATACTAAAATAGTCTTTGCCTCTTTTCTGTGGTTTGTCTTATTTGTCTGTGTGACTGGGAGTAGTTGTAAAAGCCCTTTTAAGCACCAAACTAAAAGCTTATGATCAACAAAGACGTGGAGAGGTCACTGAAATTCCATAATGAATAAGTAATCCATTCACTATTTCAGAGATCTTTGGAATGGTGTTAACTAAAATGCAAACAGGTCATTTTTGTTTTGTTTTGCATTGGTATGTTTTGAATCCACTCTCCTTTCATGTCACAGTGTTGCTGCCAATATCATGATTAAAACAATGAAACGAAATGCAGTATCTAGGACCTTTGACATTTTGTCAGACCACCACACAAATATGTGCCTTTGACCAGAACAATTCCTATAGTGTTTTTTTTTGGAATTTCACTCAGTTTAAAAATCTTTTATGTAGGTTATAGACAAAGAGATCAAGTAGCCTAATGAAAAAAATGAACAGGGAGACACCACAATAATTTTGAGCAGAGAATAAGAGGGAGTGAGATCAATTTCATACCTGTAGCATTTAAACAGTCTATTTTATGTACATGTCTGTTCATTTGAAAAATTTAATCTCTTGGCTGCTGAGGTAAACTTACCAATACAGAAAAAAAAAATACTGCTTTAAATATTTTGATAAAGATCAATGAGGTTTTTTTTTCTTTTTTAGACTGTGCTTTTCTAATAATAAATACCTATTTTTTTTCCAAGAGGACTTACAGGCATCAAGACTTAATGCCATGGTCAAATCAGACAAATTTGACCCCTTTGAGTTTGAGGTTTTCCAAAAAAAAAGATGAATTTAGCCCCAAAGCTAGCAGTCAAATTGTTAATGAAAAATGTTTTCAATATTTTTTTTTCTACGAGGTGTTTTTATGGTAAAGCATTTGGACATGTATTAGAGCTGGTTTTGGTTCCTGGCTAAAAATTAAGCTATCTTCTAGTTGTCTACAATTTTAAAGACTCAAAGGGATAATTACATCTAATCTATGGACTTTAAGTGTCCCTTACATCATAGATTGGTTCAGTCCCAAATGGAAACAAAAGAAATTGAAAATTAGTCAAAAGAACTTTTCAAATTAATTTTTGGACTCTGAAAAAGGAACTCAAAAAATAATCATCCTATAGCATAGATTGTTTAGTTACTGAAAGAGTATTTTTAAAGCTTGAATTACACTTTACAAAGCATGCACAAATGTTTTTGAATTGCTAAAGCAAGTAAACCTCAGAGGCAGAGAGACAAAGTGTACAGACATTGGGCCTATCCATCTGTACAACTACATGTACAACCTATTTTCTCTAACTTTCATTTAAAACAATTTTTTTGGTTACATCTTTGCTAATACATGGACGATACATAAAAATATTTGGTAGGTTACAATTTTCCCTAGGTAACATAGTATTAGTAGTGATCATATTGACATACATTACAATCATATTTCAGTCCACTAATCACCTCATAGCAGCCCGTGTAATTTAAGGTGTACAGAACAAATTATTTACTCAAAGCCTTCCCATATTTGAAATAATAGAATAAATTAAGACAAAATTTAACAAAAAGTGTGGAAAATCACACTGCTGCAAGCTCATTGAAATGAGGAATGATGGTCAGCAAATAGGCTTAGATTTGTTGAAAAATTCAGTGCTCCAGATATGAAAGGGACTATTAATTTTAATTTTTATGTTCATATTATCAAAACGCAAAGAGGGAAAAGTGCTTTTTACTATTGCCTCACTTCTGTGCTAAGTTTTCAAAGTGTTATGCACTGTGAGAAGTATGTGTGGCGGCACATACGAAAACAATTGCTTATTTCCTGTGTGTGTGTGTCGCTGTTGCCGAATCCATAAAATATGATTGATAGAAGAATATCAAGTAGAATATAATTAGGCCTTGATAAATATGTCAATATACACAGAATTTCAATATAAGACAGGTTGATATAAGTATAGTGCACTGAATTACTTAAAGGACCATCCAACATTTGAGTGATGGCTCCCCTGAGTAAAGAACAGGCTAACATTTTGTAGCTTTTGAGGAAATCAGTTATGATACTGTTAAGACATAGGCTGCAGGTGACATTACCAGGAAACAACAGTCAGATCATGTGATTGTCTTCCGTTATCTGTGATATATATTAAACTGTTTAAGATTTGGACATCTGATCAGACTGCTTAATGAAAGAAACTACTGAAACACCAGGCAGGCACAATATTTACAATTTCCATTTTAAATCTTCCTGGGCAAAATTTGCTTACAATCAGAAAATGTAATGAATTTCAACCGTCTGTTAAATGCCTTCAATTTCAATAATGCAGTAACTTGTGACTATCTGTCACCTGCCTTCAATAAATCTTTCATTGTAACACTCAAAAAAACAATGCTTCACAAAACACAAAACAGGAAAAACAAATACACATAATAAAAGCAAAAGCCTTTGAAACCAACCATAAATATCTCATTTTTATTCCTGTGAAATCATCGCCACCCTCTGGTACTGTGCATACAATAATGCATCACATTTATTAAATCTTACACCTAAAAGCTAAAAAAAAGTTCTACAATAAATATGAATAAATCATGTTAAGTGGTTTTGGGCTTCTTCTTCATCATTTTGTATAGGACGACAATACCAAACAGACTTCCATAAGTTGCAGCAACCCACTGAAATGAAAAAAATGCCAAAAAAAAAAAAAAACCAAGATTAGGAGACCAGAGAATAAAAAAACATAAAATGATAACAAAACACATGTAGACTTCTACATTTTTGGGTCATATTCATAGCATCTGAAAGCACTTAGCTGAATATATAAAACAATTCACTGAACATAGTTATTGTAACAAGTTGCACCCTTCTAAAATAAATGAAAGAAAAATAAAATGATAATTTATCATATGATTTGCCTAAGCTGGCATTTTAAAGTAAAATGTGCTTTAATTCATTGTTACTGAATTTACTAAAGAGAGCTTCAAATAATATACAGTGCTCCTAGTGAGAAATGAAGTAAAATCCAGGTGATGGACAATGTGACTGCTGAACGTAGGAGCATACCTAGAGGGATCGGGGGGCATGTTTATTAAACAGGACTGCAAATAAAGCCATTTGGAAGCATTCTGGCATCAATTTAACTTATATTTTGTTCACCTTTGAAAAAAATAAATATCTATGGAGCAGCATTTAAAGTACATTGCAACTACCCAGATGAAATTCCTTGGAGGACTGAAAATGCCGAAATACACAGACTTTGAACAGATAGAAGCACTAATTATATTAGAAGTACATATGTATTAGTTTTGTAATTTATCCTTCTGTCTTGAAATTTCTAAGTGTCTTCTTTCTTTCCAAGTTATTATCTCCTGCAAAGTTAGTTCTTTCAGATCTTTTACTTTGCTTGACAATTTCTAATGGTACACTAGGAATGATTTAAGAGGAAGGAAAAATAAAGTGCTTGAATTCCACTTTTGAACTCCTTTTGTCTTACAAATTAAACGCCCAAGTTTTAAAGGAGAAACTCAAGTGATATTGGATATGACTAGGGTTAAACAATAACACTACACGCATGTATCGCATACTCACGTTAAACCTTCCACGCAGTGTGTAGCTGTTGAAATGTTTTTGCATGCCTTGAAGGTTCAATTCTGACTCGGGGACAAAATCACCGGCCATGATTCAATCAGACTGGAGAGAAAGAATAAAGAATTTAAAATATAACTTCAGTGTTATATTACTATCATTATTATACAGTTGGCATGTTTTTGTTGAATATGGATTCCTCCAAAACTATTTTCCTCAAATTCAAACTATTATTTTCAACCCAAATTTTTCTTTTTACACTCTATGCGCCGTTTCAAATTCATCATCTCTCTTATGATTTGTGATCTCTGTCTACATGATTGGTGATTGCAAGACAAGAGAATAATAAGAGAGGCAGAAAGATTCTCTGCTCCTCTCCTCTAACCAGTAAGCCCCTTAACAGATGCCAACAGCTATAGAGGTATTGTTCTGCCCACTCTATGGTCTCTCAAAAAAAACAAACCACAGAGTCGCAAACTAAAGATGATTCACTTGTGTCACCAGAGCCTGCAGATTTTTTTCCAGTGTGAGAGGATATGATATGCTGTCCACGAAACAGTTTACACTGTCAACTCAGCAGACCTAAGCTATACTGCTTGGACAATAGAGTCTGGTTAAGTTGACAAAAAATTGGTGGTTCTGAAACTGTCTAAAGGAGCATTGTATCACATTCATTGGTGTGTTTGGCCTAACAAGCAACACCACGTTGTCTGATTCCCCTTTGGTATGTCAAACTTGTTTATTTCTAATATGTTGATTTTTCTCAACGAGTTTGAGGAATCATGCTCAAATTTATCTCAGACCAATTGTAAAATGGAGCTCTGCAAGATCTTGAGAAGTTGTGAAGAACTGGCACTTGTATTACAACATGAATGTTCACCAGAAATGAATGATTTCCTAAATTTGGAAGCGTTTCAGGAAATACAGTCCAGCATAGATTCCTCAAAATCGTATGGAAAAATTGACTGATCAAATAACTAATAGTAAGTGGATGCACTAGAAAAAAATTCATATTAGCAATTTACCCCGCACCCCCTGGTCATCATAAATATGGATGTCGTCACTGTTCTTTACAATTACATGAATGAAAGTTTTGTTGTAATTTTTTTGGAAATTATTTTTAAATTTAAAGTTTGAAGGAGAGAAGGAAAAAATGTAATGAGCTTTTTTTTTATTGAGGGTAACACTATCATCTTTATGGGTATTGGCTGATTTCTTAGACCTGACTAAAAGTAACTTTATCTGGGTCTAGGTTTGTCTTAAACTGCTAAGGGTGAAGAGCATAGCAAATTAATATCAATCCCTGAGATTACTTTTATGCTATCTGTGTGTGTCATCACGCCCACCATTTTGACTTCAAGACAGTGACTGTCCGAGCAAAACTCCGATTCGTTTGTTAATTGTGAATTATTACTCAAATTTGGGGCCTATGGCCAACAGCAACTGAGTTCAGGAGAGATAGGCAGAGAGGCGTAAATTTTGCCAAAATACTTCTCACTGTTAGGCAAGCTCAGCCTGAATGTGATTGGCATCAGTGTTAGACTTGTCTCTTGGGAAAGAGTGTGGGAGCGGCTTGCAGAAAAAACGGGTGAAAAGGAATAAATCCTCCTTTGATGAGACATCTGCAAGCTGGCTAGCTTAAAACATAGCCAATATCCCTGCATAAATCTAGTGATGGCTGATGCGCTGGGAATATACTTTTGAGGGTAGAAGGGTAGAGATTGGCTTTGATTTCCTATCAATTCTGTGGCATTTTTATTTGACTGTAATTGGTCGGCAAATTGTCCAAGGAATCAGTGCAGCAGACCCAAAAGGGTTCTAGACAAAAGACAGAAAGAGGGAAAACAAAAAGTTTAATAAAAATTGATGATTTTGAGGAATCCATTTTCAACTGTATGGACTGCTTACCACTTGTCTTTTTACAGCGTTACACTTAATTGGGTCATACCAAATAAGAGCATATTTTCTTCAGATTACTTTCCTCATTAAAATATGCAATGTTCACTTCCAGAAAGCGACCATTAGATAATATCCAAGTTTATGGCATAAAAAAGAAGGACACAGATCCTTATATTTTTTTTCCACAAGTTATTGATAACAACCCTTTAAAACTTTCCTTCATTTAAAACAGTTCTAATAAGCTCAGGTGAGAAGTGATTTGGTTCTCATGCATGTCAATATATCACAACACAAGGCAGTCTCTACAAGTTAGCAGAGCTGTAGAGCCACCTGGCCAAATTTAAGACATTCACAGGTGACAATTATCAGCTCTAGCCTCTACACAGTGACCAAGAGAAAGACTGTGCTGGTACAGTGGTAGATGCAATAACTCATAGCGTAGCATTTCGCCTGAAAAATTACACTTTTAGTTCACGCGGCCAAGTCAAGCAGCCCCTAAACCTCCTGTGAACTTAGGTTACTGAGACTTTGTTATAATGCACCGGCCGCACCTGGGTTCATCAATCAGAGCCGGTACCAGGCAGGTACCTGAACGGAGATAATAGCAGTGTGCACACGCTAGCGCAATGGCCCACCGCAATTTTGTATCATAGAAAATTCTTCTTTATATCACAATATCTTCAAAACTACTCATAGTATCAACATCTTTTTTTTTGGAATTATTTTCTTTACATCTTGTCTAAAACCCGACCATATGATGGGAATCCTATCATAATATCTGTGAGTGTGATAAACGCATTTCTGAAGTCTTTATATCGTGAAATATTTTTACCTTTAATCCCCACTTGTTCGATTTAAATGTTAATTATTAAAAAACGGAACGTGCAATTTTCTTTTTACAATATTTTTTCAAATTTATGAAAACCATAAATTTGAGTGATGTAAGTTTTTTTTAAGTTAGTGTGTTAATAGTTGTTTCAACTTTCTGTTTATTTTTCTCCTATTCCATTCAGATATACTGTATTCATTATACTGTAGACATAGAGTTTGATAGAGTTTGCCTTCCTTACCTTCACATTTTACTAGGAATCATTTTAAAACATCATAAATTGTTAGAAGACGCAGCACACAATTTAGTCATACAAATAGAAACAAAAAGACATAAGTTCCTGACGCCTTTGGGGCAAACTTTGAACAGACCTCACAGAAACAATCATCAAACAAACACGAACTTTCACTAGCAATCCATTCCTCAATGACAAAGCACGCATCATCCAGATAACATATAAAAGGACCTTAACAATGCTTTCTGTACTGTTCACAACGCCATATCTCACACAAAATTTATAGATCCCAGCTTATCAACAGACATACAAGTAGCAATAGACAATCACATGTCAATTTACAGAAGAATGTTTCCTCAAAAAAATCATTCTAAAACAACATTTACTTGAGAACCACTGCATTTGACACATTAAAAAATACATGTTCGGACTGGGCCTCCTCAGGAGCAGGGAACAGAAAACAGCCACCAAATGATCGCACACATAGAAAAACATCGAGCACATGGCTTTACAAGTTATCTTAAGAAACTACACCACATATTAACAGCACACCTTCTACAAATCGCATGTGCTCTTCGAGGGTAGGACAATAACTGTGATATAATTAATATTCATTAAACTATGATAATTATTTGTATATTATAATTTCATCTTTTATTTATTCTATTATAAAATATGCCTATTTGGATTAAACCATTCATATATCGCTATACAAATGATAATTATAACCCGTTATCGGCACGATAAAGAGTTAGCCTGGTTATGAGTGATGCTGGCAAAATTAGCAGTGATATATGAACAATCGGCTCTCTTGTAAAAAGTTTTCCACCAAACCTGATGAAACTTGGTGAGTGCAAAGTAAACTATATATTATTATTTACCTTTGTCTTAAAATTTCATAAAAATTGAACGTTCCTGTTTTCTTTAAAAGGGCTCTAAATACATGTCCTTTATGTGTATTTATAATGCAATTTATACATTATTTTATAACCTGATTGCACAATAACTATTTGAGGTATTGTTTTCATTCTTTCTCATGTATTATCTTTGTCTTGTGTATTTTTACTCTGTATATCTGTAGAAAATTAGAAGACATACTCTATTTATCTTGTTCTACGATATCACAAAAACAAACGTATAAACTTAATAAAACAGTGCCTGCATCGCGCCCGCCTGACTTGACCTTTACCTGGCGGGGTCAGGTTACTGACCCAGCGCAGGCCGACTGAACTAAAATAGCAATAATGCTACGCTGTGAACTGTGCAAATTGTCCACTGCGAAGAATTGTATTTTTAAGTTGAATTGTGGAGTAGTGTCTTATTTATGACTTAAGAACTTATAATTTAGGTCTAACTAAAGCAGAAAAAACATTGAAATATATCACTTTATCAGTATATTTCACGACCAACTCATCATAGAATGGGGGATACTTTAATGAAATATATAGGAAAAGTGGAATGAAAGAGTAGTTACAAAAGTGGGCACTAATGATCTTCTGCGGTCCCATTTATTTACATCATGGTCGTTATTAATAGAGAATCGGAAGTTCCCGCTGATTGGTTGGAACTAGACGCCTATGCCACAATGTCAAAGAAGATGAGTTTATAGCCTCTTGTGCAATGTTGATTCCTCATCTTGCAGTGGTTTGTTGATCTCAGGCTTTCAGCCCTCATCCAAAAAAAAAAAATTTCTCACCTCTGTTGCCTGAAATGTTGAAGTGATCTCAAATTTCCAGTCCCCATTAAAGTTATTACTTCTTATTTCTGTTACCGAAAATATCAAAGTGATCTCAGACTTTTTGTCCTCAGCCTCCCTTGAAAAAAAATTATCACCGTTATTAATAATGTGGAAGTGATCTCAGACTTTCAGTTCCCTCGCCAAAAATCAAGCTTTGAACCCTTGCTCAAAATTTATTTCTTATCTCAGTTTTTTTTTTTTTATGAGAGTGATCTCAGACTATCGGTCCCCCTGCCAAAACCTTTTTTCTGTTCTCTATTTTTTTTTTATGTAGAAGTGATATCAGGCCATGAGCCCCCTGCCAAAAATTTATTCTATTATCTCCACTTTTTTTTTATTTGGAAGTGAAATCAGGCTTTCAGCCCCCGCTCAAAATTTATTTCTTATTTGTTTTTTTCATTATGAAAGTGATCTCAGACTTTTGGTCCCCCGCCAAAAAAAAAAAAAGATTTTTATATAAAAGTGATCTCAGGCTAAAGTCCCCGCTAAAATTTTTTTGTATCTTTCTTGCTTACAATAAGATAGTGATCTTGGACTTTCAGCCCCCCTCCCCTCCCTCCGCCCCACCGTGGAAGTGATCTAAGACTTGCGGTCTCCAGCAAAAATGTTATCTCATCTCATTCTTTTTTATATGGAAGTGAACTCAGGCTTTCAGTCACCACCCTAAACTTAGTTATATTATTTTTATACATGAAAGTGATCTTATGCTTCGGTCCCCGCTAAAAAAATTTTTCGTATCTTTTATATAAGAAAGTTATCTCAGACTTTCATCCCCCTTCCCCTCCCCCGCCCCATTATGGAAGTGATTTTAGACTTGCCGCCTCCCGCCAAAAATTCTATCTCATCACATTCTTTTTGTTTGGAAGTGATCTCAGACTTTCTGTCCCCAGCCAAAAAAAAATTATTCCTTATCAAATAGTAAACATACATAAACGAAATGTATCCCAATAAGTTTAAAATATTTATGTCATTCAAGTTCAGTTCTAGATCTAAATCCTGTTCACTTTGAGGCATAAATTTTTAAAAATATGGTACATTTATCACAGAATTCATTTACATCCTTTTCACTCTTAAGAGGTAAAAAAGGAATAAAAAACATAATGTATATTTTATCACTAGATCTAGATTACAAAAAAAAAAGTCACACAAGCTAGAGTGATGGAAACCTTGCAAGGCATAAACTTGCTTTTAAACCAATCCACGGGAACTTCCGATTCTATATTTATAAGGATCATGATGTAAACAAACGGGACCGCAGAAGTTCAGTAGTGCCCAAAAGTGGGTCTATTCATTTGTGAAGATTTTTAGACCTTCTTCTTAAAATAAAAGTTCTCACTATCAGTTCTCTGAAAATTTTTTTGGTTGTGTTATACAGTAAAGTTTCTAGGCCTAGTTTTCATGTCATGGACTGTTCATGGTCAATTTTTTACTAGATCTAGGTCTAGATCTATCACACCAATTTTCTGAAGAAATACAAAGCCAAGAAACAAGGCAAAACATACTGGATTAAGCCCCTTACACTGAGAAACAGAGTGAAAAACTCAATTTCACAGGCTAACATCTCTAAAACTGACGATTCAGACTGACATGAGGGCACTGGTGGAGCACCACGGTCCCTACCCTGTCTACGCACAGTAGTCGGCCATGTTGATTATTTGACGTCGGGGGATGGCAATTCAGTATTACTGTTTCGATATGTCTTTTTATGAAATGGCCCATCTTTAGACAATAGATAGATCTGGATCTAGATTTAAATTTAGATTTAGATCTAATACAAAAATTTAAATTGTGAGATTTGATTCGGGGACAGGCCCAACGACTTCTAGATCTACCTTCTTAGGCTACCGACGAAATAAAAAGGCACTGGTGGAGCACCACGGTCCCTACCCAGTCTACGCACAGTAGTCGGCCATGTTGATTATTTGACGTCGGGGGATGGCAATTCAGTATTACTGTTTCGATAGGCCTATGTCTTTTTATGAAATGGCCCAGCAGTAAGCTCTCTTGTCTTATCCTTCTCTGTTTGGCCCACCTACTAACTTTATATTATAGAAATAGCCGATTATTTTTGTAGGGAGCATAGAAACAGTTATAAATGTTGACCACCCACTGACGCAAATAATCGAAATGGCCGATTGCTGTAGCAGGGACCGTAGTGCTCCACCAGTGCCGACATGAGAGTAAATTTCGCGCTCAGCACGCTCAAAACCATATATGAGAAAAATATTTGCCATATATTCAAATGCTCCAAGTGGCAAGTTAGATCTAGATCTAGATCTATTGATTAGATATCTAGATCTAGAGTTGGTGTAGATCTAAATATTAAAAAAAAACAAAAAAAAACACTAGGCCCTATGCATAGAATGGAGTCCAGTCGGTATATATATGAAGTGAGTCTTTAGTTATTGTAGTGATATTTACAGTTTCGCGAAATAAAGCGAATACTTACCTTGGTACTTTTTTTTATAAGTATACAAAAGTATCGGTCTGTTTTTACGATGAATTGCTTCCCAAGGGTAGAGAAGGGTCGGCAAATGCGAAACCGGAAGAATTGTTGGTAAAAATGGAAGTAAACCCTAAGTCCGCAGAAAACTATTTTTATTAGGCCTTTCTTTTTACTTAAAAATGCTGATGAAATGAGTCTTTATACAATTTTATTATTGTTTTAGTTGTCTCTCTCTTTCTCTGTCTTAAAATTAAATCTTGCAATTTTTGATAATTCGGCAAATTAAAATGAAAACGAGAAAAGATGAGCCGATAAATGCCAGGTTGGATTAAATAGCTTAAAATACAACCCACTGACCTATATTAGATAAAAGGAGCAACCTCACTGCGAGGGCTGGTTATCGCGTGTTCGACCAGCTGCGGCCATTAATCTGATATTGGAGCCTACAAACAGCAGTTACGACCAGCCGCTTTACTGTTTACTGTGAAGTTTACAGCGCATCAGGTTGATGTTTTCTTAAATAATCGCTGTTCTGTTCTTATGAGGTTTGCCTCATCCGCAACGAACTGATTAGATCCATTTGTATTTTCTTCCAAGCCAAACTTTTTTTGTGTTTATAGATCTAGTCACCGAAGTTTGGGAGGAGAGATGAGCAAACATCAGATTCGCTATTTTTATTTGTCACAATTGATCAACACAGAACGATTCAAGGTTATCTTTGCCTATTTAGTTCTCAGTCACAGATTATTTAACACCATGAAAACCGACCCGAGTTTGCAAAGAACTCAAAATATTCAACTGACACTTACAAAGTAGGCAAGTTGTAGAGTCGACAGAAAAAGGATGTGAAAAAAAAAGATAAAGGAGGGGCATGAGGGTTGGATGGTGGAGTTGGGGTCAAAGTTCTTGACACTGAGCTACCGATAAAACAGGTAGTATGCATCAAAACTTATCATTCCCTCACCGCCGTCACATTTCAACACCAAGTAAATTTTAACACGCACAATGAGATTACACGAAAAACAATAATATTGAAATATAAATCAGGCAGAGAGAGAGAGAGAGAGAGAGAGAGAGAGAGAGAGAGAGAGAGAGATTGGTTTTTTTACTTTATAGGGGTTACAAAATAGGCACAAGACCCTTTTCGTTGGCTGTTAATGATAGACAATTGAATTAATGCACAACTTGCATATCAACTCAAAAAGGTCTAATTTTCCAATTTTCAATATGAAGCAAATCAACTTAAACGGTTGAGCAGTATATTTTACACACTTTTTTAGAGGTACAGAAAAAAATTCATGAAGTAAAAAGCAAAGTAGAAAATTATACTGAGAAAGGGTATTCTTATAAAAAAATTGAGAGGGGGAAGAGAGAG
>BLXT01001203.1:704142-714209 GCA_019648995.1 Plakobranchus ocellatus
GGGGGGGGGGGGGGAGGCGTTCAGCTGTCACACCAGCCACCACACCAATGAGAAATCAAGCGTTCGTAACTTTCTGTTTAGAACTGATAGAAAGTTATGCCGATATTATTCTGCCTCTTGTGTCCGGCTGTATCCTCCAAACGGGGCTTATAGATTTGTGTCACACACTGAGCCTCTTTGTGTGCAGCTGGCTAGTTTTATCCAACGTAGAGACACTTCATTCTAGCGTAAGTGCTTTCTCCAAAACAAAGACAATTTTCTTGTGTAGAAGAAGATTTAGCCCTAGCCCTAGATCTTACCATAGGTGAATCAGGATTTTTCGATACGTTCAATATATTCAACCTGTCTAACGAAGTTTTTCAAAAATTAAAATTAAAGTTAACTTTCAATAAGCATCAGTTAAGTCTTCAGTTATTTTCACATACCGGCATCAATTGTAGAAGAGACTGCGCGGGCATTCGTATCATATTCTCACATAGCGAGGTGCAACGGGAAAGTTTAGGAAACTTACAGAATCAAAGCCTTTATTCCAGTTGCCTTTTCCACTTTTTGATTAGGACAGGGAGAAAATCTCGCTCATTTGAAGCCTTTTTTAACAGTGGAAATAATAACCACCATTCTATTGAATTTAGCTCACATTGATTACATCAACCAAATAAGCGTTGGGAATACATTCAAATTATATTAATTTTTTTCAAAAATCTAGATCTAAACGTATTTGGGCTGATTCTCGGAGTGAAAGGCTAGAGTTTGGCCTCATTGGTTTCGGAGAAAAATCAAGAGCAGCTTGTGAATGAAATGCCACTGAAGTGTAGACTAATGAGATACATGTGTTTTATTTCCTATTACACTTTCTTGTAAAAAGACATGCAAAAATGTGTTTTCCAGACACTACTATCCAGTATCAGGGTCATATTAGTTAAGAGTGGGCATAAAGTCATGTGGACAAGGACGATGACTGTCGAATGTACGTCTTCTTACTTTTGTTTCTTTGAAAAATCCTACTCGTTTTGTTACAGTATGTAAAAAAACAAGCTCGACACTCATTAGTAGTATTTCTGAGACAGCTTTTGACTAAATATAACAAAAATCGGTTTCTTTTCTATCATTTTTAAATGGTNNNCCCCCCCCCCCCCCCCCCCCCAATCCTTTTCCTCCCGCCGAAGCCTCACTTGTCGCTATTCCCCAGATGATGGTTTTGGGGTATCGATGATCTTATTCGAGTCCTAGACCGGCTGTCTGGAGGCGAGACCTGTCCTTTTTATACCGGAGATGATTGATTATCGCAGTCTCTCACTACTTCAGCCGCCGCGGTGAGACCTTTAGGGCACCAATCAGTGGCGTCTGCAACAAGAAACTCGGGACTTCATGGTGTAAAAATAGATGCAGGCTGGGACAAGACACAGGACAGTTTTCGTAACACACCATCGTAGAATGATGAGAAAAATAATCTGATGACTGTTACCCATAAGTCAACATTGATCTTTTGGTTAACTGGTTTATTGGTCTACTGGCTTACTGGCCTACTTGTTTACTGATGCACTGCTCTACGATTTACTGGTCTACCTATCTACTTGCCATTCTTGATACTACTTTATTACTTTACTGGTTTACTAGCCCACTGGCTTACTAGCCTACTTGTTTACTGATGTACTGCTCTACTGGTTTACTGCTTTCTTGGTCTACTTGCTATTCTTGATTACTGCTTATTGCTTTACTGATCTGCGGATCTTCAGCATTAAGGTGATGTGCGAGACTGATAAATCTAATAACATTCACTCTCCTATTATTATTTTACTTTACCACTTTTTTTTCTCAGCCCTCTTCACTCATTCCTCTCTACTTGTCTTTTGCATCCTCCTTCCCATCANCCCCCCCCCCCCCCCCCTCTTCTCTGTCTACACGTCTTTTCTTCCTACTTTCTTATTCCACTTCATTATTTTAACCTTCTCATCGCTATGCACTTTCTCTCTTTGAACCACTTCGATTCATCTATTGTGTCTTCTTTTTCTTGTTCTTTATCCCTTTCTCATTTTGTTCTTTCCATTTCGTGCCCTCCGCCTTTTTTTCCTACCTCCTGCTCTTCCTCAAATGTTCCCATTCTTTTTTCCTCCCTTTTTCACTTTACCTGTTACATATTCTGAAAAACTTTGCTGTCTTGTTGCCCCTGACTCATTGCCATTACCCTACCATCACGAAATGACCAGGCATTGCCAAACCATCACGAAATGACCACACATTGCCCAACCATCACGAAATGACCAGACATTGCCCAACCATTATGAAATAACCACACATTACTCAACGATCAAGAAATGACCAGACATTGCCAAACCATCACGAGTGACCAGACATTACTCAACCATCACGAATGACCAGACATTGCCCAACCATCAAGAGATGATCACACATTACTCAACCATCATGAAATGACAAGACATTACTCAACGATCAAGAAATGACCAGACATTACTCAACCATCAAGAAATGATCAGACATTGCCAAACCATCACGAGTGACCAGACATTACTCAACCATCACGAATGACCAGACATTGCCCAACCATCAAGAGATGATCACACATTACTCAACCATCATGAAATGACAAGACATTACTCAACCATCAAGAAATGACCAGACATTACCCAACCATAACATAATAACCAGACATTACTCAACTATCAAGAAATAACCAGACATTACTCAATTTTCATGAAACGACAAGACATAACCTGGTCATCACAAAATGATCAAACATTGCTCTAGCATCGCGAAATGACCAGACATTACTCAACCATGAAGAAATGACCAGACAATACCCGGTCATCATGAAATGATCAAACATTGCTCTAGCATCTAGAAATGACTAGACATTACTCAACCATCAAGAAATGATCAGACATTACCCAATCATCAAAAATAACGAGACAATACTCAATTATCATCAAATGACAAGACATTACTCATCCATCACGAAATGACCAGACCTTGCGCAGCCATCAAGAAATGACCAAGCATTACTCAGCTATTAGGAAATGACAAGACCTTGCCCAACCATCAAGAAATGACCAGACATTACCCAACCATCACGAAATGAGAAGAAATTACTCAACCATCGCGAAATGACAAGATATTATCAAACATCACGAGATCCCAGACATTACTCAACCATCACGAAATGACAAGACATTACCCAATCATCACAAAATGACCAAACATTTCCCTAGCATCGTGAAATGACCAGACATTACTCAACCATCAAAAAACGACCAGACATTACCCAATCACCAAAAACTGACCAAACCTTACCCTAGCATCGTGAAATGACCAGACATTACTCAACCATCAAGAAATGACAAGACATTACTCAACCATCGCGAAATGACAAGATATTACCCAACCAATCACGAAATCCCAGACAATACTCAACCATCGCGAAATGACAAGACATTACCCAACCAATCACGAAATTCCAGACATTACCCAACCATCACAAAATGACCTTACACAATCATCACAAAATCGCAGAAATCACCCAACCATCACGAAATGACCAGAAATTACCCAACCATCAAGAAATGACCAAACATTACTAAACCATCACGAAATGACCATACATTGCCCTAGCATCGAGAAATGACCAGATATTACTCAACCATCAAGAAATGACCAGACATTATCCAATTATTACGAAATCCCAGACATTGCCCTAGCACCTAGAAATGACCAGATATTTCTCAACCATCAAGAAATGACAAGCCATTACTCAACTATCAACAAAAAACCAGACATTAACCAACCACCACGAAATCCCAGACATTAACCAACCATCAAGAAATGACCAAACATTACCCAATGATCACAAAATGCCAGACATTGCCCTAGCATCGAGAAATGGCCAGACATTACTCAACCATCAAGAAATGACCAGACATTACCCGGTCATCACGAAATGATGAAACATTGTCCTAACATCGAAAAATGACCAGAAATTACTGAACCATCAAGAAATGACAAGACATTACTCAACCATAAAGAAATAACCAGACATTACTCAACCATCATGAAATGACAAGACATTACTCAACCATAAAGAAATAACCAGACATTACTCAACCATCATGAAATGACAAGACGTTACTCAACCATCACAAAATGACGAAACCTTGCGCAGCCATCGCGATTCGACCAGGCATTACTCAACTATCATAAAATGACAAGACATTGCCCAACAATCAAGGAATGACTTGACATTACTCAACCGTCATGAAATGACAAGACATTGCCCAAAAATCATGAAATGACCAAACATTTCCCAACCATCAAGAAATGACCAGACATTACCCAACCATCATGAAATCCCAGACATTACCCAACCATCAAGAAATGACCAGATATTACGCAATAATCAAGAAACGACGAAACAGTTCCCTGGCATCGAGAGATGACCAGACATTACTCAACCATCAAGAAATGACAAGAAATTACTTAACCATCAAGAAATGACCAGACATTACTTAACCATCACGAAATGACCAGACCTTAGGCAGCCATCAAGAAATGACCAGGCATTACTCAACTATCATGAAATGACAAGACAATGCCGAACAATCAAGAAATGACCAGACATTACTCAACCATCAAGAAATAACCAGACAGTACTCAACCGTCATGAAATGACAAGACATTGCTAAAAAATCACGAAATGACCAGATATTGCTCAACCTTCAAGAAATGACCAGACATTACTCAACTATGAAAACATAACCAGACATTACTCAATTATTATGATATGACAAGACGATACTCAACCATAAAGAAATAACCAGACATTACTCAACCATTATGAAATGACAAGACGTTACTCAACCATCACAAAATGACGAAACCTTGCGCAGCCATCGCGATTCGACCAGGCATTACTCAACTATCATGAAATGACAAGACATTGCCCAACAATCAAGGAATGACCAGACATTACTCAACCGTCATTAAATGACAAGACATCGCCCACCAATCATGAACTAACCAAACATTGCCCAACCATCAAGAAATGACCAGACATTACTCAACTATCAAGACATAACCAGACATTACTCAACCATCATGAAATGACAAGACATTACTCAACCATCAAAAAATAACCAGACATTACTCAACCATCAAGAAATGACCAGACATTACCGAACCATCACGAAATCCCACACATTACCCAACCATCAAGAAACGACCAGATATTAAGCAAGTATCAAGAAACGACGAAACATTGCCCTAGCATCGTGAGATGACCAGACACTACTCAACCATCAAGAAACGACCAGACATTACTCAATTATCACAAAATGACCAAACATTGCCCTTGCATCGTGAAATGACCAGATATTACTCAACCATCAAAAAATGACAAGACGTTACTCAACCATCGAGAAATAACCAGACATTACTCTAGCATCGTGAAATGACAAGACATTACTCAACCATCACGAAATGACCAGAGATTGCTCAACTATCAAGAAATAATCAGACATTCTCAACTATCAAGAAATAACTAGACATTACTCATTTATCATGAAATGACAAAACATTAGTCAACCATCACGAAATGACCAGACTTTACTTAACCATCAAGAAATGATCAGATATTACTCAACCATTAAGAAATGACAAGACATTACCCAACCAATCACGAAATCCCAGACATTACCCAACCATCACGAAATGACGAGACATTAGCCAAGCAAGACGAAATCCCAGACATTACCCAACCATCACAAAATTACCTTACCCAACCATCACAGAATCCCAGACATCATCCAACCATCAAGAAATGACCAGACATTACTCAACCATCAAGAAATGACCAAACATTACCTAACCATCACGAAATGACCACACATTGCCCTAGCATCGAGAAATAACCAGCCGTTACTCAGCCGTCATGAAATGACCAGACATTACTCAACCATCAAGAAATGACCAAACATTACCAAACCATCACGAACTGACCAGACATTGCCCAACCATCAAGAAATGACCAGACATTATTCAACTATCAAGAAATAACCAGACATTACTCACTTATCATGATATGATAAGACATTACTCAATCATCAGGAAATGACCAGAGTTTTCTCAACCATCAAGAAATGATCACATATTACTCAATCATCTAGAAATGCGAGACATTGCCCAACCATCACGAAATTACAAGACATTACTCAACCATCACGAAATGACAAGATATTACCCAACATCACGAAATCCCAGACATTACTCAACCATCACGAAGTCACGAAATGACAAGATATTGCCCAACATCACGAAATCCCAGACATTACTCAACCATCACGAAACGACAAGACATTACCCAACCAATCGCGACATCCCAGACATTACCCAACCATCACGAAATGACGACACATTAGCCAAGCAAGACGAAATCCCAGACATTACCCAACCATCACGAAATGACCTTACCCAACCATCACTAAATCCCAGACATCACCCAACCATCAAGAAATGGCCAGAAATTACTCAACCATCAAGAAATGACCAAACATTACCTAACCATCACGAAATGACCAGACATTACTCAACTATCAAGACATAAGCAGACATTACTCAACCATCCTGAAATGACAAGACATTACTCAACCATCAAGAATTGACAAGACATTACTCAACTATCAAGAAATAACGAGACATTACCCAACCATAACAAAATCCCAGACATTACCCAACCATCAAGAAATGACCAGACATTACCCAATTAGCACGAAATGACCAAACATTGCCCTAGCATCGAGAAATGACCAGACATTACTCAACCATCAAGAAATGACCAGACATTACCCAATTACCGAGAAATGACCAGACATTACTCAACCATCAAGAAATGACCAGACATTACCCAATTACCACTAAATGACCAAACATTGCTTTAGCATCGAGAAATGACTAGACATTACTCAACCATCAAGAAATGACCAGACATTACCCAATTACCACTAAATGACCAAACATTGCCCTAGCATCGAGAAATGACCAAACATTACTGAACCATCAAGAAATGATCAGATATTACCCAATTATTACGAAATAATCAAACATTGCCCTAGCATCGAGAAATGACTAGATATTACCCAACCATCACGAAATGACCATACATTGCTTTTACACCGTGAAATGACAAGACATTCTTCAACCATCCCGAAATGTCAGGACATTTTCCCAGCATCATGAAATGTCCATACATTGCATTTGCATCGTGAAATGACCAGACATCGCCCATTCATTCCGAAAGGACAAGACATTGTTGTGACATTGCCCTAGATTCAGGTATGAATAAATCTATGTGTCCTAGATTCGACGGTAAGATCCAAATTAAATATTGCATTTCTAGAATACATCAACAGTTTTTCTTTTAGAAGAATTCATCTATTCACATAGAATCTTCAAATGCCAATTTCCCTCAGTGTTTTTTTTATTGACAATAAAAGGCTCCAAAGTTTCTCTCTAATGGGTACAGGTATTGTTATTCTTAGTAGAAGTGCCGATAAGAAAGGCAGGTTAAAAACGTGATTCATTTTATGAATCATTTGCCTTTTTTGGAGGAAAAAATGGTGAAAGCTACTGTCATCTATAATTGGATGATCACATGTGTGTAAAAATATTCACCCCCTCTATTACGGTGTAAATTTGGCATCTCAAATTAAAGGTTGCAAATGGTTGTAATTGCAATTTCAAAAGTCGGTAGATTTTGAAATTGGCCAAATTGGTCAATGAAATAGAGATGGCGAGCATGCCTTGGTAATCATAAATAAACATAATTTTATTTTCGAGATTTTTGCATCAATGTAACCACGTAGAATTTATTAAGAAACGCTAAAAAACGTCTATCTCAAAATCTAACCAGATTCATTACCACCAGGCTCTGTAAAAACGCATGTAAATGAATCATAATTTATAAAGTGCAATGAAATGATTGCTTTAAATTAATGTGGATACTGCTTCAGTCCAAGTGATTTCCTTCCACAAAAGTTCAATGACTCGACGGTCTGTTTGAAGCAAAAGTACATTTCACATTTTTATGATCATTTTAATCAACCTGCGCTCCTTGTTGCAGGAGAAAACCTACACAATATGTTTCAGATGAATGAACCTGCTTACAAAAGTTCGGTTCTGGAAATTGTACGCAAATTTGTAAAAAGTAATTTCCTGATCAGAGGAAATAGAGATCTAAGAGAAGAAAAAATAATTAATTTCTACAGTTTCACTTTTAACTTGGATGAAAAAAAAACTGAGCGAACACAGACAAAATACAAGAACTGCTGGGCTTTCAAATCTTGTTTCTTCGAGGTCTGTATTGAAGGCCAACTGTAAGCTTTAAGGATATGGATAAAATGTCCCTTAAATTAGCAAGGCTTACTTTCTCATCACAGATAGAATAATGATTCACACGGTGTAAACGACTCATACCTGGTGTAGGCAACTGCAGACCAACGACTATAAAAACCGTGTAGTTTCTAAACATCTCTGCGAGGCATAGAGTTTTACATAACAGTGCTACCAAAACCGCTCCGGGCAAAGGGTATTGCCCTAACTATGCATTTAGATAGAGATCCTTGACAAAACTTCAAGCCAATGCTTCAACCTCCTTTTGGTTGTCAGCCTTGGTGCATCGCGGATTTTGAGAGCGCTCTCCCTTTGTAACAAGGTGGCCCAACGTTTCGGTTAGTCTTCAAACAAACTGACATCTACCGTAGCTTGCCACTTGCGCTTTTACCTGACAGAGGGCCTAAAAACTTGACATCATCTTGTTGTGGACAGGTTTTATTTTGCACGAAAAAAAAAACAACAACAATCAGACAAACGCTTGCTTGGTCTCATTGTTTCTGTTTATTCGGTTTTGGTGTTTGTCTCTAGAGCTCCGTCCACAACCAGGTTGAGCTCAGGCTTTCAGACTCCTGCCAGGCCAAAGGTTGAATAGGGAAGAAAACAAGACTCCTTCAATATTAAAAAAAAAAACAAGACTTAAAACGTTCAGGTCTTCAGCCGTTCAAAAAGAAAAAAAAAAAAAAAGAAAACCCATACAGCGCTTTGTCTTTAGAACTAAATAAGTGAAAGAAAAATTTTCATATAATGGAAAAACCACCTAACTGTGATATTGCTTATCTGTGTAAGAGCTTTTAAAAAGGTTCAACCTTGATCGGCTTCGTAATGCTTCAAATATCGAACATTGTGTTGATTTTTAGGAACACTCGGTGATATTTCTAAAACAATTTGATGGACTGATGTTTGTGTCTTACATTTCTAATGGAAATGTGTCTCACATTGCTCCGAATATGTCAATATCTTGAGTCGAAATTGTGACTCAATTTTGGCAAAAGCTCTCGACGCACCACTACTTAGTGTGTGGATAAACCCAAGAATACAAACAAGTGTCGCATCCTTCTGTGTGCAGAGTTTTGGACAAGACTTCGGGCGTCCACCCTTGACTGCTCGGACTTATGGCCGCGAGTGGACAAAGCATCTTAATACAGAGCTGCTGCACCATCTTGGCGACTTTCTGGGGGAGAAAAAGGTTTTTCAAACTATCGCAGTATAGGAGATGAGACGATTGCTGTACTGCCTGTGGTAAAGCTAGCCTGGACCTTCATCACATACGATCGTCGCATGATGGTGGTCGAGCCCAAACTTCTAAGACTGTCTTAAGACGTTACAAGGTAAACAAATTGTCTAAAAAAACCGGTCGATTGAGAGGAGCAGTTTTTGTTTCTGAGAACAGACCAGCTTCGCCCACTCTCTCTCCACCCATAATGAATTCCATAAGGTCTTAGACTATTGAATTGTACAAAATACCTGACATAGGCTGTTCACTACTCATGCTTCAGACCAGTGTTTTTACATCGAGTTGGTTGCGATCTTACAAATAGATTCAGATGTTCATTGTATACATAAGAAATGTGGGACTTCCCGACAGAAAAAAGGTCAATAAATTGATCTGAAAGCTCAGAATTTTTCTCCCAGTTTCACCCAGAGGGTTTAACTTTCCCCCCCCCCCCCCC
>BLXT01001203.1:849469-860150 GCA_019648995.1 Plakobranchus ocellatus
TGATGATGATGATGATGATGATGATGATGATGATGATGATGATGATGATGATGATCCCTGGCTTATAGTTATTAAGCGGAGCATAACTGATTTGCGTTCCTTAAAATCTTAAAATTTTTGCAATCCAATTTCTACTTCAGTTTCTGCACTAAGTGCTCTAACACAGCTTCTTTCATATCTGATATAACACTCATATTTTTATTTCAACTGGGCTTTGCTCTGAAATTGCTTTCCCAGGGATAGACCGAGATTTTGTCTGGACTTAGCAGCTTTGCGAATGATTCCGGAAAAATTAATATTCTGCCAGCAAGTCAAGTTCTTTTCCATATCAAAGTTTGTGGTCAGATTTACTCCAGACGACCCTGGGAGATAACAAGATTGCTGCCTTTTTCTTGCAGAATTATTTTAATTTTAAGTCGAGTGAAGCAGGACTGGAGACCAGATCCTTTTCCTGCCATTTTCTATCTATCTGGCTTTCTTTTTGTGTGTCTGACTCTCTCGTGTATCTTTTGGTTTTTCTCTTCTTCCCTTCTCCCTCGCTCCCTCATTCTGCCTGTTTATTCCTTTCTCTCTCCTTCTCTATTCTCTCTGCCTCTGTCTGTTTGCCTACCTTTTCCTGTCATTCCGCCTCCCTCGTGTCCTCCGCTCCCTCTCTTTTCTCAATATCTTTTCCCACTCACTCACAGTTTTATCCTACCTACTCCTTCTTTTTTCTGCCGCTCCTTCCTTCCCCGCTCCTATCGACCTCTAATCTTTTTTTATTGCCGCTACTTTTACCATTTCTCTTTACATGTCCTTTTAAAGTATGCTTTTTCCTTCTCATCTTCTCTCATCCTGAAAGTCGGTCAGCATTTTTACCTTTTCTTTCTTTCTTTCTCTTTTCCCTTTTTAATTCCATATTTCTTCTTCCCCGCTTAAAAAAAAAGCAGAAAAAAACCAGACCAAACCTGGTGAGCGCTATTGTCCATGTACGAGAGCCGTGTTGCATCATGCCCCTGTTGCTGCTTACGGCGACCTCATCAGCTACACCAGGCATTACTCACGCGGTTCAATGTGCAGTTTCCTCCCCTGACAAATCACCCCGAGGCTCATTTCCCGCGCATGCGCTGATCCAGCGCGGGTTAGGTTGACATGATTTGTGTTTTTGTCTTCCTCACGCCCTCTCCAAAAACTGGGGCAATACGACTTGACTCGATCGACCCATCGAAAATGGTCTAAAAAGGCGTATACTTTCGTTTAAAATATTTTAGTATTCCGATCTACCTATAAAAATATGTTTTAAAAGACACATAAATATTCAAAGGTTTTGCTTGTTCGATCTACCCATCAAAAATAATATAAAAAGGCGTGCACATTATTTTAAACATTTTGATTTATTCGATCTACTTATCAAAATATGTTTTAAAAGACGTATACATTAGTTGTAAACGTTTTGCTTATCCGATCTACTGATCAAAAGCGGTATAAAAAGGAGTATATATTAGTCGTCGACATTTTAGAGGAATTTAAGAATAAGTGGAAAAATATTTTCAGTGATATTTTTAGAATAGGATGAAACTTGAATATGCGGAAAAAATCTTGTAAACTATTTTTAACTTTGATTTTCAAGCAAAATGAATTGCTCTTCTTAGAAACTGGCATTTCAAATTTAATCATATTGCCTTTTCTTTTACATCTCTTAAGTTTCTCGCCATACTCCTGTGGAGTCAGTGAAAACATTATGCTGGTATTATTTTCATAGCCCTGTTTTGAACTTGCAAATTAAGTTTGACCTTTTTTTTTTCATCCTCCCCAAACCCGCATTTCCAACTCCCTTAGCTGAACATATTTTTATGATTTTCGCATCCTCTAGATTTGATGCATTCAAAATAAAAATAAGTAGAAAAGTTCGGGAAAGCCCGGTGTAGCTGGGCGTGCGCCTGATCCAAGCATGTTTGTAATCTGTTTCCTTCTGATCTGGAAACGCCTGGGCCGAGAATCATGACTCATTCTGGTTCAAAGATATAGTGTGTGTGTGTGTGTGTGTGTGTGTGTGTGTGTGAGAGAGAGAGAGAAAGAGTGTGTGCGCATGTGTGGATATCACCCTTATTTCGCTTTCTTTTTTTCGGGCTTGTCTCTCTATCGTCGTATTTTCTATCTTTTTAAAATTCATTCTCCGCTTTTTTTTCTTGCTGTTTTGCATACTTCTTTTTCTCCTTACCTCTTACTCTCTTTTTTCTCTTAATTTTTTTCTCGCTCTCTCAGGACTTTTCTCTTTTGTACTTCCTTCCTTCTTAATCATGCTCTGTCTGTCTTTCCGTCTGTCTGTCTCTGTCTGTTTCTCTCTCTCTTTCTCTCTCACCTCTATCCTTCTTTTTCTCTCACTTCTCTCTCTCTCTATCTATCTATCTATCTATCTCACTCTCTCTCTCCTTTTTTCTTTCTTTCTTTCTCTGTCACTATCTCTCACCTTCAGATATCTCTCTATAGCTCTATTTCTCACGCTTTGTTTTTCCATCTGTTTTCTTTTCTCGGATTTTCAGAAAGCTGTTTTCATTTCATTTCATCACCTGTTTCACTGTTACTTCATCATTTATTTTGTTTAGCTTGCGTTGTTTCCCCAGTCCCAATCTTTGTTCTCCTATTCAGACACGCTAGCATGCTACTATCTCATTACCCTTCTCTAACCCTGCCTCCTTATCTAATACCGTTTTCTAAAAGACCACAAGGTTGAGCCCCACCCCTCCCAGTTCGTACCTTAACTCCACTCACACAATCACAGATATACTTGTGCTCAGCTACAGAGTGCTCACCTATCATGCGTTGTCAGATATTGATATCGTTATTATCAGTTTTTCTTTTCCATTGATAAGCACTTATTCGATACCCAGTCTCAGGGAATACCCGTTCGCTCCACTATACAGCTCGACTCAGCTAAAGAACGCACTCCGGTCTTTTTGTTCATGTTCGTGATTATGATTCTGTCATATTCTGTGTTGCCTACTGGCTCCACTCTTGCCAGAATTGATAACAGGCATTCAAACTCACTTTGGCTGGTCCGCGTCTAGTTTGGTCAGTACATGATCAACGTTCCTGTCCTACGATCGTTACTCATACTGATACAATCTCACACAACAAGTCTCTCCTCCTTCTCCTCCTCCTCCTTCTCCTCCTCCACCTCCTCATTATTATTATTATTATTATTATTATTATTATTATTATTATTATTATTATTATTATTATTATTATTATTATTGTTGTTGTTGTTGTTGTTGTTGCGTTGTTGTTGTTGTTGTTGTTGTTGTTGTTGTTGTTGTTGTTGTTGTTGTTGTTGTTGTTATTGTTGTTCTTCTTGTTGTTGTATTTAAAAACCTTTTTTTTATATATTTATAATGTATTCAAAACAAACTGTTATCATTATACAGCCTGTAAACAAAGAGGATGTAAGTTCTTTATAATTTAGCGTTTGCTTCTGTTCTAGTCTGTTTGTTTTGTTTCTACGAAGGGAGATATGTCTATGGGTATGTCATATTTTTGGGATCAATTTTGTGGGAGGTCATTTTACCACAATATTAACATTGATGGCAAATAATCGCTGCCTTAAGTTTTACATGATATTAAAATTGATGAATCTTGTCTCTGATCCTCTATAAATGAAACACCTGCTTTGCTATAACTTAAAACCTTCCAATTTCGATAGTCAGTTTGTGCTCAAAATTTTGTTCCGACATCTAACTATCGAGTTGTATGAAACTTTGATATTTACTGTTAGTGAATTTTCTAATGTAACCAAGCTGGAAGTTTATCTTCCTTATTCACTGAAATAAAAATGCGATACGGAATTGATTTGTTCTATTCTGTATCGTATTTTCCTTTCAGTGAATAAGGAGATGAATGACTCTTTTGAACAATAGAAATTTTTCCCCAACAGAAAAAAACCTACAAAGCACATATCCTCCATCGTAGCATCTCACATATTTCTTTTGCTTGGGATTAATTTTTTATATTGTTTTCCTTTTCATATAAGTACACATCCTAAAATTACTTCCTAGTTCCTGTGACTAACAAAAATCGTTGGATCAGGGGAGAAGTGAACTCGTGTTGTATGAACTTTCGGTATCAAAGCTCCTTCATGCGGCATCCGTTCTATCTGAGATTCTCACCGTACAGTGCTCTGTCGCTATCTCTTCTGTACCGCATTCTCTTTCTCTCTCTGGCTTTCTCCTCCGTTCTAGCATCACTATCTCTCTCTCTCTCTCTCTCTCTCTCTCTCTCTCTCTCTCGTTCTCTCACTAATTATAAACCCGCCCCTCACCTTTCTGCTATTGACAAGCCTAAATGCGCTAACTTTGATCCTTTTAGCATGCTGATTTTCTTCTTACTCATTTTGTATTCAATCACGAAAAAAAGTTAAGTGGATTTTTACTGAAAAGAACTAAACTTGAGCGATTACTATTTAAAACCAAAGGACTAAGGTATGGCCTAACTTTGATTTTTAGGCCACATTCGTCGACACAAGGGTTTAGAACACTTAGCAATCACTGGAGACATTGAAGAAAAACGCAGTAGAGGTAGGCAGAGAATAACTTTTATTGAAAGTCTTAAGACATGGGAATAAATAAAGGCAGCAATAACAACTTTATAGGGTTAACTGAGAACAAATTTGAGTGGAGTAACATGATCGCTAATGTCTGTTCCAGACAGGGTACTTAAAGAGGATGAACAATTGAACTTCCTACTCATTCTTACACTGTTTCTCATTATGGTAATTCCTCTTCCACCGCCACTTTCCTAAGAGATTGGTTATACAGTCATATACATTTATAATTTCTGCTCCTAAACCCTGCCTTCTTTTCGTGCTCCAGACAGCCAGGCCCGTTCAAAGCTGACACATCCATGCGATCTGTACCAACATTGGAGTAAATAGAGAAACAAGAATGAGAAAAGAAATAAACAGTTTTTCTCTCCTCAGCAGCAGCAGCAACAGCAAAGTCTCTCACTTCTAAAACCGGAGAGAGGAATTTGGGCGACTTGTTATTTCAGAACACGTCAAGGAGCAAGACAATGAGATACACTGTACAGAACTGTGTGAGCTTTTCTAACAAACATCAACCTTGATTCTTTCTAAGAATTTAATCATGCCCTGCATTAGATTTTAAAAATAGGGGTTTTGGGGTTATTTTATTTTTAGACCGAGTGAATGTGACAGACTAGTGCCCTCTTCCACAATGCAGGTTTTTTTAAAGTTTTAATCGCCACATATAAAATATTGGAATAATTTTAACTAGTATTAAAAATACACCCGATTTCGGACAGTTTATAGAATTATAATACAGGAGAGGGCTAACATTCTAGCCAGCGCACGTCTAATCTTCTGGTAACCACACATGTTCTCGAAAATTTTATACTTAAGAAGCCTAACTTGAAGGACATTAATTGATGGGAATTTTTTTTTATTTTTTGGGGGGTTTCGCTTTTTAAAAACTAGGAATCAAACCCATGCAGCGGCGCTCAATGAATATTTCCTCTTGCTCTATGATTACATTACATTGATTCTTTATGAAAACCTGCAATAAACTGGTGACCTCTTTCAAACCAATTTTGGTTTTCATTTTCTCAATATCATAAGAATGATGCTCTCCGACAATAGGTTCGTGAATAAATAATCAATAGTAATTGAATGTAAAACAGTCAGTTCGATGAAAACAAGAAATCTGAGATCATAGTGATTGAAGGGGTATAATCATTTACAAGCAGACTAGGCATCTAGAATAACTTTGACAACAAGATAAACTTATAATTCATCAGAAGCTCTTTACAGAGTCAATCCTGTAGCCTCCCTCCCGCCTCTCCCCCCTCTCTTCTCAATCACTCATCCCCCCTCCTTTATTCGCCTCCCTGGTTTATTTGTGTATGAAATCTAGCCCTTGATTTAGATCTGAAAGATTCACGCACTGAAACTTTACGCACCGCACCTGTGCCCAAACAAAAAACGCATTTGTCAAGATGCGGGTGCAAAATGGTGCAGTCTTGTGCTCACGCGGTCTTAACTGCTCACCCACAGGAGATCAAATCTCGCAAGTTGCTCACGCGTATGAAAAGAACACAACTCTCTGCAGTTATACCCAAAATAATCTCAGGCTTATGTAGACCAGAATGATTCTATGAATTTTCAACCGAAAGAAAGAGGAGAGCAAATGGGTTTTTTTATCTGAGGAACCTTTTGTTTAAATGTGATTTTTGGAGGTTCAGTGCTTAAAGTATTCGCCTCAGGAAACTGCACGGACTTTTAATTCTGCTGTGGATTCTATACCCGAGGGGTGATGAAAGCTTGAGATGGCATAGTGGGTAAATGAGTCTATAACGCACGCGGCACATTTTTACAGTCGAAAATTTCACTGGTTCATCTCTTTTCCCCTTACTATTTTATTAAACGCGATAGAGCCATACACTAATGAATAACGTAGCATAACAAAGATTCGGTGTCGTATATTGTCACCTTGCTAACACAATGGTCCATCTCAAAATCAGTACTTCTGAGAAAAACTGAAAAACCTATTCATACAAGCCTGTTTATTAAAACTAGTTTATGTTAAAAATATTCAAATTGTTTAGATTAGACCGAGCCGAGATTGTTCATTATAACACAGATGAAAAGATCAAGAATAAATACAAGGATGTTAATTTATCCGAGGTGTTAGATAAAATACATGACGGAATTCAAATTTACATTCCTTTATTCATGCGTTTATATTTCAATGAGCAAAGCAGAAGAAACCAAAAGGGAATGAGCAGAAAATTTTCTCTCGAACCTGAAATAAGACGGAATGAAAGGATGAATTATTTATTTGTCGGCCACTAGAACTGACATAGCTGATTTTAAAGCCTTTTAAAACTGTTTCTGTAAAAGTAAAAGTCAAAGGAGAATCAGACAGAGCATAGAATCAAGCACTACTCACAGTTGGCCAGCCTTTTTTTTGAAATTATTATCTCAACAGGCGCGTAACGGGAAGAGAATTCAACAATTAGGAAAGCTTTGATAATTAGAATGTACAAGAGCCGAGGAAATGGCGACAGAATGTTGTAGCCTCTGTTTGTGTAACTGATCTCGCAGATACAGAGGGACAGCTCAACTAGCGGACAGAACAATAACTGACACCAGATTAAAGTCCTAAAGCCAAATTCACACACTGAGGATTAACTTTCATACTTATTTTGCGATACTTGAAGCTTAGGAAAAGCGTAGAGATGTTCATTATTCATAGAAAGAGGATCCACGATTAGACTCGTTTAACAGTGAAACAACATAAATTACATGGATGTGCTAGTCGTCACTGATGGCCCAGCCTATATCTGAAATATTGTATGCTAGTGACATCTTCCACTAAGTTTTCTCGGTGTCTTAGGGCACGCTTTTTCTTAAAAAATAGTCCTGTGTGAATATCTTTTGTTGAAATATTACTATTGTGACCTGCATAAAGTTTTGAGCAATTTTCGTCAATGCTCGAAATTTGACGAGGATAATTCAGATCATAATGAGGGTGATGAGAAGAAACTTGGACAAAAGATAAGGCCTGAGACTCAGTGTAATCCTTATCACATTTCCTTACCCTACAGACAAAGGTATGCTTAGTAGCAATGCGGTCAATTGACTTTCACGATTGCAAAGTGTGTGCTTGTGTGTGTTCAATTCTCAGGATGGTTTTATAGGTTTGTCCTCAAAATAATAGGTGTAGCCTCAAATAAATTTCTTGTATTTAAGTCAAAATTTTGTTGGAGCTGACATAACTACCCATTTGTAGTTTTATTCGTCTTTCTCCATACATCTAGGGGCGTCGGTGGCACAGTGGCTAGCGAGTCCGCTCTGAGATCTGCAAGGACCCTTCTGTCGCGCGTTCGATCCCCGCCACCGGTGCACTGGCCTGACGGAGGGCCTGAAAGCCTGAGATCACTTTGTTGTGGACTGGCTACATATAAAAACCAAATCTCCATACATCTAAGACTGTGCCGAAGATTTACTCAGCTTTACTGCTGAAGGGTAGTCCATTGTACAAAGGTCTACTGAATGTTAGCTTGCCCTCACCTTGCATCGGTATGTCTACAGTTCTAAAACAGCCATGAATAGTTATGTAGACATTCCACAGATTCCACTGCAATAATTTACCAAACACATGAATATTCATCTATATTGATTACGCAATAGCAGAGATACATATATGCAGATCTCAATGATAATAACCGGCATTCCCTCTCTCCCCCCCCCCCCCCNCCCCCCCCCCCCCAAAAAAAAACGCTTTTTCCCTTGTCATGCCCTTTTTTAGTTATTTTTTCTTCTTCTTCTGTTTCATTATCCTGCGCTGAAAGTAAGGGGGGAAAAGATAGAAAGCAATTCAAACTTATTTAACAATTTCAGCTCCAAACTCAAGTTTGACAATACTAAAACTAACAAAAACAAGACTAGTGAAGTTTTAGATCTAGTAGGTTTGCACTTCTGTTATGTTTAAAATTGTTTATCTTTCCACCCTTTTGCCTCTCTGGTGTAGATCTCCATCTACCTGCTCTATCTCACTCTAGAAAAAAGGACGTTTTCTCCTTTCCTTTTTCTCTTATTTTAAAACACTGTTTCTCGTCTGCTACTGTAAACAGAGGGAACACAGAGGGAAGCAGCCTCCCGGCCCAGCCAAAAGTTTCTTCCCCCCATGGGTTTAGAGTGAGTAACAACCCAGGTGAGAGAGAGAGAGAGGGGGGGGGGATGGAGAGGGTGATCCACCAGGCAGGCACTGCCCCTCCTTGTCTCGTACCCCAGTTTAGACAGGGTGTGTGTGTTTTCCCCCCTGTAGGCCTACACCAGTGTGGAGTGTTGAATGTGGAGTAGCCAGGGACGGGACCAGCTGCGCTGAACAGTTGCATCCAACCAGTCCCACAGTTAATGTTTCTCTAGTCGCTACTGACTGAGGGTATATACTAGCGATACACGCAGTGATGACTGGATCTAGCTCGAAATTAGAACTCGTGTCAGGGTTAGAGGATTGCCTCAACAGTTGCCTCGCTAGATATTCTGGATAGTTACCTAGTGAGAGCAAGCTTTTGATATACTAGGTTTGCAAGTGCTCTTAAAATGTTTCCAGAATGTGGCCACCACTTTTCTTATGGAGATCACTATAATTCTTAGCTGCTCAAATTTGCATTTTAAAAGAGAGGGAATTACTGTTTTTGTTGTGAGTCTGGGATGCGAGTGAGTTCAAATATTTTATTTTTAAATTGCCGCTGTTTTTTTCTTTATTAACTAAATAATATTGACCCAATTTTGTCTTCAATTTACGCAGTACTAATTTAATGCTTTAGAATTATTGTGTATAATCGTGGATCTACCGTTGTTTCTCCTATAATTAATGCATTTTACTGCAGAAGCCATGACAAATTTCTGTATCTGAAATACTGTAAGATACAAAAGCAAGCGCTCTTCCAAAAACTTTCTTCCTTAATGAAGATAATAAATTTTAGCAAGCAAAAAGTGACGTACTTTATATGGAAGCAGAGCTGTAGAGTGATAGACATAAATAACCATGGTGTGAGGAATATAGGAGCAAGTGTACTGGAATAGAGGTGCGGTTATGTTACAATTATTATTATTCTAATATGCTACCATCTACACTCTGTCCCAGGGAGAGCATGAGGCAGCGCTAGATTATCAGTGGATCCACAGACTTTCTATTTATAATGGATCCCACTCTCCCACCCCACTCATTTTTAATGGCTGTATTTTCTCTCTCGCTAAAACAGCTGAATTTGTGGGTGACATTTGACTGCACAAATAATGCACGGTACAGTAATATAATTCTAGAATAATCTTAGAGATGACCATCAGTTAAGAAAATCAAGTGGTTTGTATACAGTGCTTCCAACCTTGATTGATGGTGTGGATTAGCTTCTATAGGAACAAGTTCTACGCAATTTCCTCGCACAACAAAATAGAAAAAAAAATGCAAAAATGTTACTTTGGATCAAGTTGTGTTTTTACATCTCTGTTATTTAATTCTGTTCCTTGTGACAACAGTAGTGCTAGTGCTAAATACTAGTCTGAATTAAAAAAAAAAAAAAAGCAAGGCTACGATCCTTTGGGTCAAGGCAGATGTAAATCTAAGAAGACTTTCGTTAAGTATATAATGTATATTTATGTGTTTCTATGAATACATGAGTAGACGAGACGAGCCAATCTCACTCAGAATCGCGCCATCCTTTGATTGGCTAGCGAGAGAATGATGGGAATGTTGGCATCAGTAGAAGCCATGGAAACTCGATTGTGTTGTTTTGTTATCTCCTGGCAAAACCTGAGAGATATGATATAAATAATGTAGAGATCTCTGAGCGACGCCTCGCTGATCCTGTCTGGATCAAATGAATTCCATGCAGGTTTTGAACAATATGAAAATACAATGGTTTTTGAAGATGTTTTGCCTCTAACCCTTAATCCATGTTATATGTAGAATCTTTCATCCTATTTCTTATTTATCCTTCTGTCCATCTGAAGCTTTTTCTTTCTAAGTTTATAACCACAGACTGATTGGAAAAAACACCCTTATTGTAAAGTGGAGGAGACAGATAGGAAAGAAAAAATGAGATAGATAGATAGATAGATGGATAGATAGATAGATAGATAGATAGATAGATAGATAGATAGATAGATAGATAGATAGATAGA
>BLXT01001203.1:902179-915037 GCA_019648995.1 Plakobranchus ocellatus
AGATATCTAATTATTATGAAAAAACAAAACTTCCCAGTCCTCTTCCTCCGAGGCTGCCGCTATCTGGCAATGCTGAAACCTCTAACCTTTTTACTGTAAATCTAGCGGGGATTTCCGGTGCACTCGGGGGAATAAAATAATGTGCCGGTAAAGTACCGGCAAAATGTCATCGGGGGGATGGTGGGGAAGAGGAGGAACAGCACCAGGGAGAAGGCCCAGGAACTACCGGCATACCTATCACCTCCATTTACTCCAAAAAAAAAAAAGCTCTGTTATACGTTAGCTTTAATACAGTATAAAGTCTCGTTACTCTTTTGGCATGCATTCATACTGTTTTGGCTTCCATACAGAGTAACGGACTTTTCTAACCCTTGGTGTGTTTCTGTTGGCCGTAATTGAATGTGCTCAGTAAAGGTACACACCAGCTGCCTGGGATATCCATTAGCGACAAAAGATATCCGGTATTCAGATCATACTTTTGTCCGTAGCTTGCCAGTACAGTTTCGGCCCGGGCACTTCTACCATTCTTTCTACTCCTGTCGGCAGATGAAGATCGGCATGTCATTGAGAATACTTCTGGCTGTGGAAGAATAAAACGTGCGTTTGTATTTTTCTTTTTAAGATAATTCCTTAATCGGCCTTTGTAGGATTTAGATGGAAAACTTCGATTCGGATCTTTCTTTTTCATTTTTCGAAACGAGGAGCTGCAGTGGTGAGCGAAAGTTGTTAAGTTAACCAAATTCTTGAGCAAACAATTCCTGCAGAAGACGCCACTAAGACAGATTGATCAAAAAGGCAACCAGGAGCGCATCTCAAGGTAAATGTCGGCCTAATATTTAATTGTATTCAAGAACAAGTTTTATGAAAACGCAAAACTAGTTTGTGACAGTGTTTGTTTATTTTTTTTTTTAAATAATGTTAGACCTTGTCTTTGAATGCGTGTGGCATTTTGTCAGCTTTATGAAAAGATTTATGAGCAGTTGTCAGAAAAAAATGTGTGTGTGTGTGTGTGTGTGTGTGAAACCATCTTTCTGGACTCGATCCAAGTGTACAGCTTATACGTAACCTATTCTTTCCTTTGAAGTGTTCATAACAAAAAATAAAACTGTCAATGGTGTTAACGTTTGCGAATACCTGAGTTTTATCTTATCTGTGCTCCTATCTTTCAATACAGCATGTTAGATGATTGCGCCAAGTTTGCACAGATTGCCCAAGCCTCGCCGAGTGTTTAATGCCAAGAATGCGATAGAAAGTCATTTGATCAATACCCGCGATACATACTGTTAGCATGTAATTGTTCTTCTTTTTCCTCGCTCATGCATTCCGCGTTTAAAGAATAATTTGGAAAGAGTTCCTTATCGCACACCGGTCTTTATCTTTCAATGAGCATTGGAGAATTGTGATGGAGTGGGGAGGCAATGGCTTGAAGAAAGTTTAGCGTCTAATTACTGATGTGCATATATATATAAACTTGTAATTTAGTAATTTATACAAACACAGCAAGTATGGATGTTTGTATGTATGTGTGCAAGTCTGTCTGTCTGTCTGCGCATGTGTTCTTATTCACTTGATTTTAATTTAATGACGCTCTATATTCAATGCCACGATAGATCTTCAAAACGAAATGTAATTATGAAATGTAAACGGTGGAGAAAGTAACGAATACAAATTACATATAGGACATAATAATGAAATAGAAGAATTTAGAATGGCGTACAAAGAAACATTTATAAAAAGCCATGTATAGATCAGATTTCTGCCAATTTCAACCGATTTCCTGTAGAAATCCACTATAGAAAGCCTGCCATAAATATTTAACGCTTTTAAATAACCGAAATGTTTTTTAGAAATAATTTCTGAAGATGAGCCCGCCATGCTGCCTAGAACTGATTGTACCACCCTAGATCTCTAGCTTGTCCGTCCTTCCTATGTATTTTGTTCCGAGGCTATTAATAGATTAGGTTTCTCCACTTTATTTAGAACATGTCTATTCTTAGCTCTTGTACAAGACCAACAGTCTTTTTCTCAAGAGCAATGATATTGTTAAAATGAAATCAGTTCGACCCAAAAATAAACTGAACTTACCTGATTTAGCAGCTCACATAAACGGTCCAATTTTTGTCTTATGGGTCTATAGACACGACAGAGTCAGTGTGGAAAAAAGGTAGAATTTGAGTCAGTAAAGAAATATAAATATTTGCACCTTTTTATCCTTCTTATATTACGAATTATGTCTTATCTTAGCCTTATTTGGCTTGGCGCGAAAACGAAGGCCTCAAGCCACTTCTGCATAACCTTACTTTGTGACCCGATTATATTGTTGACCTTATTAGTCGAATCGACTCGGATGTGCGTAAAGCACAATCCTTCTGTCTCTATCAATGGCTCCATTCTGATTGCTTTGCTAGTAGTGGTATATGATATCAAAACATGTTTTTATCAGGAGCTATACTGACTGCTTTGATAGTGGAAGTACTAGGTATATAAACAATCTACTGTTTTTATCAGCGTGTCATTTCTGATTGCATTGATAGTGATAGCGATATCTAGAGAAGTAAACATTCTGTTTTAATCGGTGTTTCCATTCTGATTTTCCTGATGGTGGTGATATCAAGGCCACCGTGGAGTCTACATCCAAATGGTTTAGATTCGAATAGGAACCACATTCTCATATCTCTTGCGTGCTGTCAAATAAAAGATCCAGCATATCCAAAGAATTGCTGGATACTCCAAAGGATTTTTAGATTCCTGCCTTTTGATGTAGTATTTATCATTCTAACTATTGGTGAGTTGTTATGTTGTTATGCGGATGACTGAAGTCAATAGTTGTGATGTATACAGAATAAAGCATAAGTTACAATCAAGACTTATGTAATCATATAGTCCGCTGAGAAGGAACGTCAGAGACAAACGTTGACTAAGTGTGGTGAGTACTGATTACAAGCTGATAAAATTAATGTGTGCGTGAGTAAAGAGACAGATAGATAGACAGATAATTATATATATAGATATTGATAGATAGATAGATAGATAGTGAGAGAGAGACAGAGAGAGAGAGAGAGAAGGAAGGGATGCGGAAATAAAGAGAAGCGAGTAACATTTCTGTGCAGTCAGAGGAGAGAAAGTGAGGTTATAGAGAAAAGGATTATAAAAAAAGAGATAGGATATAGATATGCAGTTAGTCGAAGAAGAGAGAGAGAAAGAGAGAGATAGATTTGGTTTTTGTGAACAGCCGGTCCACAACAAGGTGATCTCAGGCCTTCAGGCTCGAATCCGCGACAGAAAGGTTCCTGCAGATCTCAGGATGGACGGGCTAGCCACTATGCCACCGACGCCCCGAGAGAGAGAAAGAGAGAGAGAGAGAGAGAGAGAGAGAGAGAGAGTAATGTATTCAACAATTCAGAACAGAACCCATCGCCTGCTGTTATGGCGATGACATTTGACCTTCCTAGGAACCAGGTGGTTTGCCCCTAAGTTTCCAACACTCACAGAATATCTAAAGAGATTCTACATTATCCTGTAAGCCTTTCTTTGACGCTCTCCTGCTAATTAATAACCAGAGCCAAGAGCAATGCGAAACCATTATAGAAAATAATTTAAAATAACCAGAAAGAGACAATTCATGTTCAGTCCTACTGACAGAATTACATTTCTGGATTTATGATACAAGTTTCAATGGTTTCTAAATGAACAATGGGGAGACGCACCTGCGTTGAACCACATTTTCTTCGTTTAAACCTAGACTTGTACAAGATTTCAAGTTTGTTTGCTCACACACAATGTGCATAACATAGTCCGTTCGTATTTCTGTCCCTGTGACCACCCTTGTCTTTGTCGATGAGTCTATAACTATAGCTAGAAGGTTTGCTGTCCTCAGACTGAAGATTTCAATGGAAATGAACATGTTGCAGCAGGCACAAGTTTGTATGAATGATCTGATATTCAAAGATTTACTAAAGCGTTGTTGAATTTGTTCAAGCGTGTGCCTTTGAGAATTTAGCTTTAGTAAAAAAAACAAAAAAACTTGTCGTCACCATGGCACTCATTTCATAAACCAATATTGAGATCGTTCTGTGAAGATGTAATGGATTCAGCTCTCATCTGTTTCTAAACTTTTTTTTTTTTGATATTGCTCTTAAATTTGCTCTTTGTCTTCATCAATAAAAGACAGTTTTATTCAAAACAGTTTTCCGTCTTGCTTGGAGTCCAATCTCGTTAAGGTGTTCTAGGAAACAGGCGAATCTGACAAACCAATTAAAATCTTAAATTTTCAACTATTGAAATTATCGAACTTTTAAAATTTAAAAACTTACGAAAAACAATGACACCCATTTTAAACATTCCAAATTGGGCACTTCAGACGACAATCTAATCTTGCTGGTGTGCCTTACAAAGGAAAAAAAATAGCTTCCAGATTACCGACAAAGTACATTTCTACACTTTCTTAGCACTTTTTAGCAAGTGGATTATGGTGGATACAATGTTCCACTAAGCAAACAGCATTTTGTAATCTTCCACCCCAGTTTGGATTAGTCACGTCAGAATGGTGAAGATGTTTTGTCTCTCAAAATCGATATATTGCAAGCCTCAATGTTGCGATGCATGCTATCATCATTGTGCCCCTGTCAGGACTATATTGATCTAGTTGCTGAATTGTGTTTACCTTTTAAAACATTTTTCTTTACTCTCACTAAACACAAAGAGCGGTTTTGTTTTTACATCCAGGATTTCAGTTTGCAATTACCATTAAAGGCAAGGAATTAAAGGATTAGAAATCATCAAAGGTTTTCTCCATAATTTCAGAGCAACCTACGAACTAGTTGGAGTAAGGTTAGAGACACGTTACAAATTGTTAGCGTTGAAAATACCCGTGCATTAACACTGCATGTGTTGTAATCTAGAGATACACCCACAAATTATTGAGACGCTCACACACAGCTTGTTTCAGTTTAAGTTATCCTCACAATTGACACAACTTACCCGCGTCTTTTGTTTCCTTATCTTCTGTGATCGAGAACAAAAAGTGATCCAAACTATAGAAGGGAATCAAAATAATGCTAACTAATAGAGATTGTTCGGGTGATTATCAAGTTGCATGAGACCGATTATTATGAATAAATACTTAGATATAATGCTAGGACGAAGATAGGAAACTGTAAAAAAAAAAAAAAAAAATCGAGCGATTAATGACACGATAACGATAATGTTTCAAACAAACTCATGTCTAGCATGAAATTGACATGTCCATTGCGCAGACTGGGAGGGAGATATCAAAGCTACCACATCAACATTACCCGATTGTTGTCAAATTGTACAGGTTAATTTTATTTCAAATTGTATAAAATAGAAATAGGAATTAGATGCTTTCGATTTCTTTGTGAATCGTTCTCGCAGGTACAGACCAGAGTGTGATAGCCGATATAAATGTTTTGCTTTTTCGCGATTGCGAAGTGTAAACAGTATTTTTTTTTATGTCCTTTAAGAGTCACTTTTTCTCGCTAGTGTAACTGGCATGTACAGACTTTTTTCGAGAAGTCAATCTCTCTCGCATAGTTGGTTACTTACAGGAACTCGGTGTCTATAGAAATATCTGAGGCCCTGCACAGATTCCTTTTAAAGTTCTCCATATATATTCGGTTAGATTTTCAAAGGGTTTTTATCTTTTTTAATTTGCTTGAGCATCTGATAGAAGCCTATAAAAGAAAGTGAATGGACAGAAACCCTGAGATCACCGGGTACACCAATAATCAATCAATCAATCTCCCCTGTGGATAGAGCTACCAACGCAGCCAGTGAGGCTACAATTGGCCATGGCGAGGTCCGATCAAATGACCACAGTGACCCCACTGGCGCAGGGAGTCATCACACAGGGCCAGTATAATGTCCTTATCGACTTTCTGACCAGTGTCCAAACATTCACGAGCATTTTCGGACTGATCACAAACAGTATCAACATCAACACATTTCTAGCCATGCGAGCCTTTAAGGACGGTGTCACCCTGACCTTCTTGCTACTGTCAATGTCCCACCTTTGCCTGAGTTTTGCCGCTGCAGCACTTTGCTCCTGTGCGTTTCTTATATCTCAAGAATCAAAATGGCTCCTCCACTTAACCACTGATGTTAGCTATGAGAACTATGCTAAAACAATTGGTTACTTCTTTTCTGTCGATCCTGCGTACATCGGTATAATTTCCTTCCATATGTTTCAAGTTTCCAATGTTACCGCGATATTCCTCACAGTCTATCTAGCCGTGGCCCGCTGCCTCTGTGTCCTGTACCCTCTGAAGTTCCGAAACATCATCACAGTGAGAAAGACTCTGTTGCTATCAGCCTTGTTCTTTATCATCAGCCTGGGCATCAGGATTCCGATTTTGACCCATGACGGTGTCTCGTTGGACTTTGACCCCAGGATAAATGCCACGAGATACAGATTCGTGGTCCATCCTAACCGCAAGGTGATCAAAGACAATGTATGGGTCAGTATGGAAGCACCGATTTGTGTCGTGGCACAGATAACTCTAATTGTGTCTGTTGGTATCATGGCCAAGGTGCTTAGAGCATCTGCTGAATTCAGGTCTGAGGCATCTGTTGCTAAATCCGATCTGAAAAAGTCAAGGGAGAAAATAATCACCAAAGATGTTCGTGTAGTCAAACAATTAGTTTTGGTTTCCTCTATCTTCATTGCCTGCAACACTCCTAAATTTCTTGCATATTTTGCCAGCTTTTTCGAACCAAATTTTTATCTCGGACGACGGTATAAAAACTTGTATCAAATTTCGTTTTCAATAATTTCCCTCTTTGACACAGTAAACTCAAGCGTAAACATTTTTGTGTATTATTTTTACAATAGCAGGTTTAAGAACATCCTGTCCAACTAACAATCAACAGGTTGAAACTAATGTTGTCCCATTCCCATATCCATGATAGATTGCCTTCCTATGGATATCTGTGAGGAATTTAAACCAGTCTAATATAGGCATCCTGTACCCGCGTAGGAAGTAAAACATTTTTATTCCATTTGTTTCCTTCAAATACACCTTTTTTTAAACCTTGGATTGAAATATCTGGTCATGAAGCCCATAGTTCATGATTATTAAATTGAGCTTGAATATAACACTTCCGCTGCCGGACATTAAAGCGGGCGTTCTGACAATTTGATGACAGACTTTCTATTTTCGTTTCGGATTGTTTTACAGAAAATTATTAGTGTAATTTGTTTAGATTGAGAAATTTTCAAGGAAAAAAAAAGTCATCTATGTGCTATTTAGTGTCTGTTTTCTATTTTATGCATTTGATTTAATTTGTCCACTAAGATTCAGCTTTGAGTATTATCGTCCTGGCACATGGAGGGACAGGTTGTTGTTTTCTTTAACTTGTTTATTTAAGATTTGTTTTTATCTATCTTCATTGGCTTTTGAAGTGCCAATGAAAACAGTCATTATTTATGATAAAACAGCCAAATATCACCAGCCAATCAGCAGCCGACCAGGGCTCTCGCCACCAGTACAGTATTGAAAACAAGTTGAAACCAAAGCCAGGTCGAAAAGGAGACTTTTACAAGTATTCACGGGGCAACGCACACATAAGCACATACGTGCGCGCGCGTGCAGTCTGCCTGTTTCATTCGGGCGCTGGTGGCACTGTAAATGCTAACCCGCCCTGAGAGCTGCATAGAGCCTTCTGTCGTGGGTTCAAGTCTCGCCACCGGTAGAGGGTCGGAAAGCCTGAGATCACTTTGTTGTGGACAGGCTGTATTCTCAAAAACCAAAAGGAAGTCTGCCTCATATCATGCATGCCCGTGCAGCTCTGCTTATCTAAGCGGAATAAAAAAACTTTGCCTTTCTTTTCCCAACCAAAGCATCCGGGCTACGAAGAGTTAGCCTTTTGCCGTCTCCGGCACATCCACTAAGTGACCCAGTGCCGTTAGATCTGGGGCATTCTCAGATGACCACAGGATTGCAGAATTTGAGAAATGGGGAAACTTCTTAATGTTTGATAACTACTACCCGAGGCTAGTCTAGATTCTAGATTTTGAGCCAGACAATAGAAAGTGTGGCGGTTTGCTGTACTTTTTAACCGATTGCGCTGTAGACTTGTGCGCTGCCATATCCTCACAGCACGTCCTGCTGTTGCTCATACTTGTTATCTGTCGTTTAGCAGAAATGTTCTAGATGAAGTGGAGAAACAAAACCTAAAGCTTCTATCAAAACACACAGGAAGGACGGATTAGCTAGAGATCTAGGGTGGTACAAATAGTACTAGGCAGTATGGCGTGCTCATCTTCAGAAAAATAGATCACAAGAAAAAACCTTTCAGTCCTTCAGAAGCATTGGGAAATTTATAGTAGGCTCATGAAAGAAGATTTTGTTCCTTTGTAAAAACCGCGGTGGAATTTTGACTGAAATTAGATCTAGATGGGTTTTATAAATGTTTGTTAGTCCAACTTAAAAAAAAATAGATATCGGTTCTTTTGAGCCACCGTAAAATCTTCCACTCTAGTCAGCTAATATTTTATTTAGTTTTCTAGTCTTTTGTCCCCTTATGATCAATAATATAGTAATACTAAAACTTGTATATAGATTGTGGGCTAGCGAAAGATTGTGAATCCCCTATGAACTAAGCCATATGCCGATTTCTTTTGATTTATTTGAGTTAATCACCTTTAATCATAAAAACAGAAAGGCAATCCTCTAAAGAGAGTTGTAATGAACTGCTTTGTGCCATTCAGTTAAAGAATTCAATAGATCCAAAGATGCACTGAAATTGGCGGTCTATCTCTCTGCGCTCTCTTTTGACAATCTCACAACCATCCTTTCATACACACGACCTACAGCTTCTAGAACGTGCGAGATAAGCAATGCACAAGCTCATTAGCTCAATATTGCTCAAACAACTCATGTCAGAAATACTGGAAACTACCGACTCATGTAATCAAGGTTGACAAAAAATATTGGCCAATCTAATGCTTTCATTTATCTTCTCCTCAATGCATAAATATCTCTGGAAATTTCTTTTGGCATCCTTAGCTTATCTAATCAATTGTTTGCAATCTAATAACTTCCCGAAAATAATGTTTTTGCATCTTCGAAAACTTCTAGAAGTCCCTAAATCTAAAGAGTAAACAAAGTTGAGAGTAATGACAGCACCGTTAATGTAAAATAGGCCTAGCCGGGCCTGATTGAAATTGTATGTCACAGCTAAACAAGGCTAGATCGAAAATCAACCCTTCCCGAGTCTAGATCTAGACTCAGCTCACGACAGCCAATTTTGACACAGCAGTAATACAATAAAACAAAGCCGAACAAAAAAACAAAAAAAAAAAAAAATGAAAAGCAGTAAAGCCTGACTAGGAAAAAATTCAGAGGCCACTAAGTCAAAATAACATAAAATATAACATTAAAAAAGAAGCAACAGGATATGGGCTTTTAAGGAAACTGGTGAAAACTGAACGAGAGAGAGAATGCACTCAGACTAGAATGCATGACATTGTCATAGAACAGAAATCATGTGATATTATAATGGAAGTTTGGCATGGAAAAATGTCGGGTGGTTACCTGTAAAGAGAATAAAGAAGAGATAAATTCATCTCTACCACATCTAACTGAAGCGTTGTAAAGTACATATATGTTTAAGTACGCCATGCGTTTGTGCTTTTAGCGTCTACAACTAATGGTGATGATAAAGATGGTCATGGTAGGAATGACATTTAATATGTATTAATTGGGAGTCGTTTTGTATTTGCTGTCGTATTCATTGTTATATTTGTCTTCATTATTTTTTCAATATTTTGCTAAATTATCACCATGAAGAGAAAAGGTTGTAAATTCCCAGCACTTTTTTCCGTAGCCACTTTAATTTGTCCCAGAATTGCAGACCATAGTCGTCACTTGACTGGTAATCTAGTAAGTCCCGCGCTATTTAGTTTCTTTTTAAAACTTACTCTTAGAAATGTAACAAGTATTTGCTGTAAAATCGCATACAGAGACAATATAGACTTTACTAAAACTGACTCTGGGGTGAACGAGCTTGAGGGCTTTTCTTAGTCACTAAAACTATGAGAAAAATGTTTGAATGAATAATGGCACAATTTTAAGAACATCACAATCAAACTGTAAGAGCGCTTGTGAAATCTACTCGCATCTCCAATATTGCTTGAGGCCTACACATGAGATATCTATCGTCGGTTAACCCTGCAGAAGCTCCTAAACATCCGACTCCATAAATATTGTGGATTGATAAGATTAAGAGCATGTCCAACTTTGACATTAAAAAAGTGCAAACCTGAAATGTCCACTAGATTCCTCTAGATTATTTCACTATACAAGGTTAAAAATCAGGAGACATCACATTTTATTATTCCTGCCTTATATGTTTGTGGTGGATTTGAAATTACCATGTATTCCTTTTATTCTTTCAATTCTTATGGGCCAGCACAAATTTTTAATAAAATTAATCTGAGATCTTTAGTATCATTGTTAAGTTTATCTAGCATGCTAAACAGCTCTTCATGTTTTATTTTGCCAAAAGGCCTCAGTATTATCAATTGAACAGAGATAAAGGTTTTTTTACATTTCTATACACCGTTCCATAAGGATTGACAAAGTGAATATTGCGTTCTTAGTATTGTTTCAGATCTGATCCTAAGTTATCGAATGCTGTAATTATTTCTATTGGTATTTTATCTGATCCTGTGACTTTTTCATTTTTCATTTTCTGTTTTGCTGACTTCACCTCTTCTTTTAAGATGGCTGGATTCTGTAGGCTCTTTCTCACTTTAAAATGTTCATCCCTTTTACCTTTCAGTTGATTTTCGACACATTCTGATCATCTGTGTAGTATTTCTTTCGCTTCTACCATGTACCACCAACATTGTTCTGTCTTTTGATTTAATGCAGCCAAAGCTGCTCCATTTAATTTTCCTTCCCCTCACTTCATTAATTTAAGCCTGTAGGTATATACCGGTACTTTTAGTTTAGCTTTTGCTCAATTTTTTAGCATTGTTGATTAATCATTTCTTCTTTTGCCACATTCTTGATTTTTTTTCTTTAGGTTCTTGAATTTGTCTTATTCAATTTTTTTGTACTTGCGTCTCCATCCATAAAGAAGTATTTAGAATTTCTCTCATCATCTGTTTCTTATACTCGTTTGCATACTTTTAAAAAATGTTTCCTGTGTGGGACTTCATAAACTTACTTTCATATCTGACCATAGCTCTGCTAACTCTGAGATGTTATTTCGAGTCTCATTTTTGTATTTGCACAACAATAGCAATTTGGGCTCTTAGCTTTTCATCAAATTTTAGTATGTCCATTTGGAATTTAGGACTTTATTTCAAATTCATACCTGACTGTGGTGTGAACTGAACCCCAGTCGGCTCCCTGCAGTAGTTTGGATTTTTTTATAGCGTTTCGGAATCGTTTCTAAAATGAGATTTTTTGGGTTGTGGATCGCCCGGGTTTCTTTACGTTCACTGACGTCTAAGGTGGTTTTGATACCAAATATTTCTAATGGTGAAACTGTTGCCTTGGCATTAGTAAATCACCTTCTCCCACGTTTCTTCAATACCCTTTGCGACTGGGCCCAACAACATTTTTCATTAGCTGTAAAAAACTCAGGATTAACTTTCATCTTTAACTGCTGTTACGAACTCTGTATTTCTAACCCACCATTGGCGTGGCGAGGCAGTGAAGGTCCTTCCTTACAAATCTCACTTTGTGACCGTATTTAATTTCAGGTCTAATTACTTCAGTATTATTATGCTTGATACCTTAACATTTTTGTTTTTTATTGATATGGCCATGCTGATAGCTTGATAGTGGCGATCTCTGGAGTTGTACAAGGTGATGAGTAGATGGAAAAGCTATGTAGCAATAAGAAAAGGAGAGAGACAGAGAAACAGGGGGGAAAAGTATTGGAGAGAAGTAGAAAGAGAGAGAGAGGGGGCGAGAGTGAGCGAGAAAACATGAAGAAGGGAATAGAAAGAACGAGAGGGGAGAAAGATTGTCAGACATACTACAGTCAGTAGAGAGGGAGAAAAAGAGATATCAAGAAAAATGAAGAGATGTAGGGCGACTGAGAGAAGACATAGAAGGAAAATTCAGAGACGATAGGGAGACAAGCAGAAAGGGAGAGAAAGAGAGAAGAGAGAGAGAGAGAGAGAGAGAGAGAGAGAGAGGAAGAGGGAGTGAGGAAGGGAGAGAGGGAGAGAGAGAGAAAGAGAGAGAGATTGACTAAAATATTCAAGAAACATTTTTGCTTATTCTTTTTTCAAGATGGCAGTAACACAAACCATGTGTAATGCCCCAGTTCTAGATGTTTATACAGTCTCTAATGAGATCTTATGATTCTAATCTTTGCTTTGACGTGCTAATACTAATTTACGCCACTGTGTCAACAATGAGAAAAAAAAAACTACCTGATTTACAACTTGAGAAGGAGATCATACTAGTCTAGTCAAATGTTGTGAGTGCAGTTATCGATTTGTGTCTGGCATTAGAGACATACAGGCGGTCTCATATGGCGTCCATGGGTTAGATCTTCGCTGCCTTTGAAGAATCTAATGTCAATTTGCTCTCTGTTTTTGTGAATAACAAAAGCAACAATAAAAACAACAGCAATAGCAACAACAATAACAGCAGCAACAACAGCAACAACAACAGCAACAGCAATAACAACAAAAACAGCCACAACAGCAGCAGCAACAGCAGCAGCAACAGCAACAACAACAACAACAACAGCAATACTACTACTACTACTACTACTAATAATCATAATAATAATAACAACAACAACAACAACGACGACAACAACAACAACAACAACAACAACAACAACAACAACAACAACAACAACAACAAC